>UXSR01005280.1:19069-137203 GCA_900604375.1 Mesocestoides corti | reverse complement strand
CACCACCACCACCACCACCACCACCACCACCACCACCACCACCACCACCACCACCCAGTTATCATCATCATTTATGCATGGTCTCACAAGAAGCCCGTTTTTGCATTTCGCCACAGTTCGTGCAAGGCAACCTCTCGCTCTACATCACGCACTCCCTGAAGATGAGCGGCTACATGATCCCGGGCATTACGGCACTCCTCGCAACCACCATTCTGGTCGTGCCGTTCGCGCAATTTCTGCTTCGCCGACTCGGGAAAAAGACCACTCTGGCCATGGGCACTTTGGTGAGTCGCAGATTGCAGTTGTTTGTCACTTGAAGGTCGATCAATCACCCCCGACACATGTCTCAAAATGCGCTAATATCCCTGGTTCACACCTTGGGCGTGCGAACTCGGTGTGCTAAACGATCCCTAAGTCTAATTGCTTGTGAGAATTTACAGAAATCTACATTTTAGGCTTGTTAGGAGGCGTAAAGTAGGCCCCTAGCTGCTCTGTAACAGATTGCGTGGTGGGTATTGGGCGTAGGTATCAGCTCTGCAGGCCTATTGGCGGTGCATAATTCTTGTCCTAGCACATCTTTCCCACGGCGATCAAGCCGCCTCCCACACGCTGTTGAGTGTGTGTACCCAAACAATTTCTGGCTGCTTAAAATAGGCAGAAAAAGTGGAGCCGGTGTGGCCTTAAAAAAACATCGTTTGTAACAATAGACACGCCAGTTGGTCGACGTTTCTGGATAAATGGGAGTCAGTAAGTAGGGCGTGACGCCGTAATTTGTAAGGCTGGACAAAATATCGCGTGTTTTGGTGCGTTTTCTGTTGCCTCACAGGCATGAAATGTCACTCACACTTGAGCGGATTACGCTTCTTTCTCTCAATCACACGTCAGCTGTTCTGGTAGCACTATCTTGATAGAAAATTGGTGTCAGCTGTGCAGGTATTTGTGAGGTTCTTTTGTAGGTGCTGTGATATCGCGTCGTCTGAAACATCTTAAACTGAAACACACCTGAATAAAATCACTAAGTATAACTTTTGGCCCAGTGCTGCTTGCGCTATGTTTAGACGGCCGGTGAGTCGAGCTCATGCCAGGGCGAATTTACTGTCTGCGTACTTATCACGCCACCGCGCAAGTAGATTTTGTTTAAGTCAAAAGGCTCAAATCAGCTTGCTGCCAGACCTGGCCCAACACTGATGTTCCATCATTTCTAGAATGCCTTCCCCTTGCTGCTCCTGCTCCTCTTCCTGCCAGAAAGGCCACCGGTTTACGTGTTTTTCGCAATGATGATCTGGGCTGCGTTTACGATTGCTGTCGCAATGCTGTTGCCTTGGTGAGTTAAGCCCCCTCGAGGTTCGAGGTATAACGCAAAGATATTCCCGACAATGAGAAGACAGTCATATTTTTGAGGGTGCTAGGGGGATGAATTGACACGAACTAGCAAACATAATCTCATATTCGATTCAAAATCTCCTCAAGTGAGGTACAATTGGTCAGAGGTACTCGTATCTGATTGGTCAGGTGCATTTGCATCCGATTGGTCAGTGGTACTTGTACCTGATTGGTCGCTATACCAGACTAGACTAGCCAAATCATCCAGGATTGAATTAGACATTAAAAATACTACTTTTATATGGACGTCATATTTCGAACTAGATTAAATTGGACATAGAGGCTCTGCGTAAACTTATCGTTCCTCTTTTTGCCCACAAGGTCGATGCTCCCTGACGTGATTGACGCCTTCTACTTGGAACACAACATGCGATTGGAGGCAGTATTCTACTCGCTAATCGTTTTCTTCAATAAATTCGCCGTTGGGATTTCACTGGCGATGTCTGCTGGCGTCCTTGAGTGAGTCTTCGCGTCCCAGTTGCTATTCCCACTTCACCTATTTTTTGCGCAGAGTGTAATCAATTGTCAAACTGCCTTTCAGCCTGGTTGGGTACAACTCGAAAAAAGAGGCGTGCATTCAAGTGCCTGAGGTTGGGAGAGCTCTGCGTTTCCTCTCCTCAGTTGTGTCGGTGGCTTTCCTCGTTCCGGCTCTCATCTTCCTCTACTTCTACCCACTCGGAAACCAGAAATTGAGTGAGATGCGCTTGAAATTGCTCTCGTAAGTGGCAAAAATGCAGCCCCTTTTTAGCACTCGTAAGCCGCATCTAATTAGCATTTGTGTTTACACAGTTTACCACGCTGAGTCACTTCTAAATCAGTCTTATTTTCGTGTTTTTTTGAATATGCAGACAGTCGAATGCCTCAACACAGGACATAGACCGCTCAGACGTGACAATCAACTCGACTCAATCCGCTCAACGCGTCTAATTGGCTCGCGTACCTCGATGTTCTTTGTCCTGGCGTTTTAGCGTTTATCCTTTTGAACCAATCAACACTGCGATTGTGACAATGTGCTCTTTGTTTTACACCAAAAGGTCGCTCTTTTTTGCTTTATAGAGTTGTAAATAAATTTGATAACTTGAGTTGTTCGGTTTTTAACTGCTCAAGTTAGGAACACTCAGTTTGCCGAGGAAAGATGGGTGTGGTTACGTTTTACCCGTGCGGTGTTCTTCCCCATTTTGTGCTGACATCCGACGTGCCTGAATTAACTCCGCGACGGACGGCCGATTAAGTAATCAGCCGTATTTGAGTTAATACAGCCTGCTCATGTTCATATACTGGCAACTATGAAGATCTTGGCGTATAAACGTGAATATGATAAGATTGAGAATCATTAAATCCACATAACTGCGCGTGTAGTGGTCACAAATTCCGAAGGTTAATGGAATGCGTGGTGATTAAAAATTATTGATGTCGTTTGATCAGCTGGTTTAGATTCAGTTTACGGTGCAATTTTATCCTCATTAAAAGCGCTGTACGCCAACCCGCGCTGATGTCGCATTTCTTTTTCTTTGAAAACATGAACTTGACGGAGGTGTCTTGGGCTCCACGTGATTATTATATTTCTTGATCTTAGAAATTTGCTGTCGATTCATTTTGTTTTCTACACGCTTTATTTTTTGGACCCTCCATGATCATGTTGAAGTCCTGAGGATGTGGTTGAAGGCCTAGGCATATAGTAGAGAGCCACGTCGGGGCCGCTACGCTGAATTGGTCCGCTTACTCCGTCACACAAAAGCCAGAGATATCAGAAACACGATCGCTTATTAGGCAGCTCAGCAAAATTTACTGTCATGCCAATGCGCATGAAATAGAAGTCCTGTCCAGGAAATGAGGATTGTTGACCAATGCAATCTGGGTCAACATGTAAATGAAAAAAACGACACAACCAGGGGTAAATGCTCAAACAGTTTAGCAAGGTCGATAGAAAAGCCGTAAAAAGGAACTTAGTGTATCGGAAAATGCAAAAACCGAGTTAATGGACGTTAATCAGCACGACCTACTGCAACCGATTTGCCAAAAAGAAAAAAAAGACATTTGGGCTTGATTCCTTGAACCAAACACAATCTATTGCACACATCGACTAAATTATTACTGATTACGCTGAATTATTATTGCGGGTGCCGATTAAATACATCAATATTTAAATAGAGGTACATTTTGTTACGTCTCCTTTGATAACCACAAAAATATGCCTCTGTCCAACAAACATAAGTCCAATATTAAAAGAGGCAATTGTGGTATGATTCTTTTGCATGTAAGTGTAGTAAAGAGATATCCTCATAACCATAAATTCTAAATTATGTTCATTAGACTTTGACGGGAAATGAAGTTTTTTAAAAACAAGCATTAATGGTCAGAATTATATTTACTGTGGTACATGAACAGAAATCCCATTAAATACGCGTCTGTCTTGATTATAAAATGAAATTTCCTTAATAAAACATTGAGGACAAGTAGAAGTTTGCATTGGGTTCATAATCTAATCTTAGAAAATCCTAATATTAATAAGGATGTGCACAAAATAATTATATTAATATAACATTTAATGTAAGATTACTTCAATGTATTGAAATAATATCAATTTATTTTGAAGTTGATTTATATAACTAATTTGCATCTAATGAAATTATTTGAGAAATGGAACTGTTCAAAGGAATATGAACGCTAAGCTATCACGGATCATAGGATTATTTCATATCATACTAAAACAGCATGGGATATACCTTATCAGGACCCTAGAATTAAACATTTTAATTCGTACTGTTACTGCGGTGACTATCAGCCTTACTGCACTGTGACAATAAATAATTTACCAAAAAAATGCTAAAGACAAGAATAAGTACACAAAGCAAATCCGTAGACACCCTTTTCGTCTCTTTTATCCTATATTCATTTATCATTTCATACCATATAGGCGCCTTTCATGAATTATCTAGGGCGTGTCTGTGATTGGTGGAGCCAGTTGTTCTAAGATGTTTCACGGGATGAGTCGCTGTTTTCTTAATCTTCGTAACTCTTGTCGTAGCATAATTGCGGCAAAAAATTGTATTCAAGTAACCTTATTGATCCTAATTAACCTGTTAAGTACCGTCACGTTTCCACTGCCAAACTTGCTCGTCCCTCCATTACAAGTTCTCAAATGGTTATCTACCCAGCTAGGCTAACTTTCCAAATAAGACGCTTTGGTCACGGGCCTCCTCTTTCTAAACCGATGATTGAAGATAGGGTGATGCTCGTTCTGCGCCTATACGACAAAGTTGATCCGGAAAAAGTTTGCATACCTCTGCTAGTTCACCTTGCCACTTTTTTAGATAACACTTCAAACAGACCTGGCCAAGGAGTACGGTCTTGACAGCCTTGACATGGTTGAAGTTGTCATGGCAATCGAACAGGAGTTCATGTTTGATATTCCTGATGCTGAGGCCCTGCGACTGCGCACGCCTTTTGATTTTGTCCAGTACATCTGTGACAAGTATGATATATACGAGTGAGGAACCGGTGTTGGACATCGCATTGTAGCTTAACATTTTAAATTGCGTGATAACCCTGTAGTATATTTTGCAAATAAACCTATGATCGAAACGAAACATCCGGCTCTTCTTTTTACCTATAAAAAATTAAGGTCCCAAGCGTTTTTTCGTTCTTAGATGAGCTCCGATTCCGATAGCGATCTTCCTCCAGAATTGCGCTATTCCACGGAGGAAGTGAGTAGATTTGATGAGTTATCAATATTTACAATGAATGTTCAGCTTTAGTCTATAAAAATTACTCATCAGTAACTAGCCTAAGCATTTGCTAAATCTTGGCAGTTGTGTTTCGCCTGCTGTAGTTTTTGGGGTATTCCATATGTCGTGAATCTTCGTTTTTGAGTTAAAATAAAAGTACCAAGGGGTAATTTTTTCATCAAATTTTTGGTGGGCAGGTTTCCTACTTTTTTTCTAATTATGAATAACATCATCTAAATGTCGCCTCCACGAGCCTAGTTTATATAATTTTTAGGTAATGCGAGCAAAGGAAAGAAATCCTGGCATGTTTGTTAGCGCTTGGCAAGCTGACGAAGAGGATATCGACTACTGGTCAAAAAAGGAGCTAAAAAGTAGGTCTTGACCGTCTTGTTTTGTTTCGAAAATCCCGAGTATATCAAGCTATATATATTTGTAAACTTTTTGAATCCTCCTTGCTCATGACTCCTTACGGGGGACGAAATATTGTCACCTCCTCAGAAGTTCAGTGAATAGATAGTGTTGAATTTGGTGCGATTCATTGATAATAAGAAGCTAAACAAACAACTATCCTTGCCTCCTCTTGAAGGCTTTTTCGATAGACTCAAAACAAAACGAGTTGTAACAGACAAAACACTTCCTTTTAGAGGACTCAAAGAAGCAATTTATTCTCGCTGGTCAGAAAGGCGACTTGGCCACTATGCAACGCATCCTCAAGACTGAAGTAGGGGAAAATCTGGACGAGAAAAAAGCAGAGTTGGTGGAATTTCTTTTCGCCCACGACAGCGATGGCTACACAGCGTTACATCGAGCTGTCTACTCGGGACAGTATGACGCTGCGAAGGTTTGTCTCCTTCTGTTCGCCTGCGATCGTTTTTGGTGTACGAAACACCGTTCATGAATAGAACACTGAATTGGTTGCGTTGAGATCATAGTCGGAGTACTCTGGGCGATCTAGTAACCACTTTTCTTGCCGATTTGGCGCCAAATATTGGTAGCATCCTGCTCAATTAAATCGGAAATAATTGAGTTTGCGCAGGCGTACAAGCCTCCCTCTAATACCTGCTTGAATCGAAGCTGTAACCACCACTGAATTGCTTAATGGGTGGGCTTGCTTGTATTACTCAAAGCCATGGATCTTGGAAATTGCTGAAAATGATTTCACGCGAGTCCTAATCCGATATGTGTGGTTTGTAATTTACGCTACTTTACTTACTTCCTAAAAGTTTCTGCTTCAACTTGGCGCGAAAACGGAGACCCACACTGCCGATGGATGGCGACCACTGCACAGTGCCGCATTTTGGAACCAGCTTGCTTGTGTACAGCTCCTTCTGGAAGCTGGAGCGGACATCACAGCTGGTAAGCTTATTTTGCCTCACCGAAAGTGTGGCTCAGTCATCGAGACTAATGTGATAGTTTTCTCTCACGTCCTCGTTTCTGACACGGGAAGAGGGGTTATTATCCATCCTACGTCTCCCTGCAGATTGGAACCCATAAAAACTCACAGCACCCTATTTCATTTCCTTTGCTGTTTTGTGGTTTCGTTAATGCGCATGATTATTGTAGTGACAAGCAGTGGACAAACTGTTTTGCACCTTGCCTTGGCGAATAACCAGACACCGGAGACGTTGGTCTACCTGCTGGCCGAAATATCTGCAAACAGGGACACAATGCGCTTATGGAATTCACGCAACTCCGCTGGCGACACCCCTGTGGAGATGCTTTTACGCAGCAGCCCCCTAGCCCCCTTCCTCCTGCATTCATTCAGCCCTGAGGCCACTCAACTTCGACCAGAACAATAGTCTTGTATTGTAATTTATACTCTTTCGATCGTCAGTCGCGGCTCTGCCAGCATGTTTTCCTTAAAATGGCCTGTTTCTGCCCCAGTGCTTTGTTAAAGGACCTTTGTGCATGGTGTTAAGCGCATTGGTCTGTTCTGCTACAAAGCAACCGTAGTGGCGCTGGCCGGTCACTTAGTCTTCGGATAGAAGCTATTATGCCTTGAGCCGTCGTGAATATTTCCGCAATGAATTAATTAGTTTGGTTTTGGTTAATCTCACCAGCAAGCTAGGTTAGCAAGTATTATGCCTTTAGTCACAGACCACAGGAATACGGGCAACGCAACTCAATTGCGATCACCTAGAATAAGTGGCAATGCAAAATTTCCTTGTAAATAAAAACATAGACCGCGGTTTTAATATTCATTGTTGAATAATAAAAATACGAAGCATGCGAGCCTCATTGAGGTGATGCAAAAGGAAGGAGTACGCTCATGAGAGTAATAGGTTGTTCAAGTGGAACTCCCTGATTTGTCATTCCGAGGTAAATAACGAATGGGAGATATCCTAGATGAAACACCCAACGCAGTGCGACGAGGAAACCATTGACGTAGGGAAGTATTTTACCGGCCATGTCAAGAAACGGAAAACCCCGCGAATGGTAAGCAAGGAACACTTGTTCGAAGAAACCGCGTCGACAATTGGAATCTTTAAAACCTGGCAACTTTTTATCACCTTATTGAGGGTCCACATATAGTTGTTATCAGAGTATGCTAATTTGTTTTTTTTTCCCATAATTTTCAATATAATTTACAAAAATCTAATTATTTTTGACTAAATCCAAATAAAGGTAATAAATTGAGTTTAAAATAAGAAGTGGATATTTCACATAGCTTCAATAAATAGAGGCAATAGTACCCTTATTAAAGTGTTTAGAAAAACCAATAGCTTTATTAACTGCGAAACTGATCAGAAAAGTTAACTTAACTATTACGAAATGAAAAGCTGTTACGCATATTTTATAATTATGCAATAATTATATAAATCCTGCTTTATTAAATAATCCATGCGTGCCTTTTATATTTAAATATTTAAAAGATAATTCAACCCAAAATACTCTAGATCAACCCATAGAAATTGTGTACCTAAACATTATCTCATGAGCTTACTAAAATTGCTTTATTGTGCATAACGAATAAAGATATTACCTCAAAGTGCCCACATTTGTACAATCATCGTGCATTTTTCTGAAAATTTTAACCTAAAGATTTGGAACAGTTTTATTGTTATAAATATATTGAGATGTGAAATAACCTAAACATGAAAATCGGAAATATGTATTTATATGAAAGCCCTGGCCTAAATGATCTGATTTACCAGCTGTGAAAAAATGTGACAAGCAAATTCAAAGCAACGATAAATCAAACTGCCAGATAAATGCCCTTCAGTTAGCCAAAGATTTCTTTACTCAAGCTTTTATTTATAAGGTCCTGACAAATTTGCCTGACAGAGACGGTGACGCTTTGCAGGATCTCATTATTTAAAGCATTTTTGTTTTTGGGATGTGGTAGCTTTCTGCCACGCTTTGCATCACTGCAAGTTAAGAGCAACAGACGATACGATAATTAGGCATCGAATAACAATCCTATTTTCTTCATAAGTATGTGTTACTTGCAGCATTTTTTCAACTGTAATTTCAATCTGGAATGTTAAATTAACTTGCAATTAGGCTCTATTTTCGCTCTTTCGCTGACAATTCATTTAAACATATCCAACGAAAATCGAAGCATACCAGAATTTTATCGCAGTATAGCTTACTACTTTTAATTAATCTAAATAGTTTTTAAAAAACCAGAACTATGGCAAAAATCACCCTGCTGACCTTTTGAATTTATTTAATTTAAATTAATTTATCAATGATCTATTACTTATGAGGTAATACGGTAATAGTACAATATTTTGACCAAATATAATCGTGGGCACTTTAGTGGTATTAATTTGGATAAAATTGAGAATTGGCATGCTTTTAACGTTGGTTGAAAGTATTGTTTTAAGTATGAGCTACCTCGAATCTTCAGTTAGTGCACACTTTCGAATTTGACCTTGAAATGGGTTTTGATGTTTTCATGAGGGATTAAGGATGCTCAGCCATGTCACTATAGCAGTAATTCTCTATGAATTCATATTTAGTTTTAAATTAGTTTACTCAGGTTTGTTTGACTTTTTTTATATTTCTTATCTCTTTTAGATTCTATCACAGCCTGTTATGGCGTACCATTCTCCATAAACTGCAGCGAAGACAATTTCATTTTAGTTAATTTTGCAGCATTTGGGCATTCTGGAACTAACAATTCATGTCAAGCGCAATCAAAAATTGAGTGCTGGATCGACACAACATACTTCGTATCCTCACTATGCACAGGTCATCACTCCTGTGATTCTATAGTGCATTATTCACGCGACCTATCTTCAAAGTCATTAAGGAGCAAGTGCGCTGGTATTGTTGAACCATCTTCACCTCATCCTGTCCTCTTTGTGCAATATTCCTGTATCAAGTCAAGTAAGTACGAAAAATACATTTCCATCTTTTTATATGTTAAATTTGCCTCTCTTTTGACTTGTTAACTACACCATGTGCACTACCAGAAATAGTTAGCTGTATGTATTTTCGAGGCTACTTAATGTTATCGGCTATGCTACTTAGTTATTACTTCCCACTTTTTTAATTCTTAAAACACCATGTTTTTGAATGCACATTTATAGCTCTTCTCTCGTCAATACAAGACGCAAGAGGACTAGATGCAGACCACGCGGGTGGATACTTAGCAACTCAAGATTATCAATTGTCGGTTAAAACTCCAGAGTGGAAGGCGGATTTGTCTGAAGAGTACTGCTCGCAGTGGAATTTACCAGGTGTCTTCTCCATACCTGCACCAGGTGATGGCCTCGGAATCGTTCTTAAGCTTAAGGACATTGGCGAACTTCACCGGTCTCTTAAAAGTAAGCAGCTATTTTTAGTTTGGGAATTTTTGCAAAATTCATTTTTCCCTTTGAAACCGTCCAGTTGGGCTTTAAAGTTATCAATGTTCGTAAGTAATTGGCTGTTCTCTCTCAGGGATTAATAAGTGTGCATATTTTTATAGTGTTGCTTAATCTAATCAACCAGGATAGGTACAAAACTATTACCATTATTCGGAATAAATTTTTTAAATATTTAACTTGATTGATTTAGACTAAGTGTTCTGAATCCAATAACATTACTTTTTAGGCCAATTGTAGTGTCACAATTTTCGCATTAACCTTTTTTATGATTCATCTTGGCTTTAGCGCCCTATTAGTTATGTACCCGGATAAGTCGTTCCTTTATATATTCTGCCAATCTTAGTTTCCATTTGCTATAATTCTGCACCCTATATCAGAACTTTGTAAGAAATCAAACATAAACTTTAATCAATTTGATTGGAGAACAGGTTGTGATATTATTCTACAACAAATTAGCTCAAACGTTCACTTGAACATAAGGATTTTGGGCTGCCAGTTTGACACAAATCCACGTCCCATCTTCCTTATTTTTACCTTTACTGGCGGTGATATCAATCCCTCTTGGAGTTAACAGACCTGATGATTTAAAGCTACAAATTAAAACGTTAAACATTGTGCCTAATGAATTCCTTGAATTTATGTCTATTGTTGAGTAAGACGTCGCTGGTTACAAAGATTTTATGCTCAACGAATAGGTGTTTAATCCAGTCTATTGTACCCGAAACTAGTCGTTCTCCCAATTTGACGGATTGTACTATCTCACCAATTTAACACAGCGTTATTTAGCGAATTTTATCAATCTCTGAGTGCGAAGGTAGCGAGTTGCAAAATCTTTTTCCTAACCATTTGAGTTAAACCGATTAAATTTCCATTTTCATGGAATAATGAGGCATTTGAGCATTGCTTGTTGTTTATCATCCATCGCAAGGTCACGCGTTGACCCTTTTGAGTCATCCACAGTCACTCCCCCTCATATCTCAAGTATCGTTTGCAATGAGATGCGTTGCCGCGTGTCGTTTGATGCGTAATTTTCAAATGCACGTGCGTTTGTGCATTTAGATAGATCATGTTTCATTGCACTGACTTTGAAGTATTTTAAAATCAACAACAACTTCGCAACTCATTTCTCGTTTCTTGCCTCCCAGACAGCCCGAACCAGTTCTTTCTCGAATAATTTGAGGTGATGAGAAGAAACATTAGTTTCTAAATCTCGAACCCCCTCTTAGTAATCGATTCCATGGTTCGTTCGACACCCAATATCGGCTTTTCCTGTATTCTTCTCTTGCATGATCGCTTGCTCCATGAATCTGTAACTTACCTGGAGTTTCAGTTGGCTAGATTAGTCCCAGAATCTTCAAATTATCCCCGGTAACTGTAATTCGTATCGATCTTAGGGGAAGCCATCTTTCGACTTCCTTCTACAAAGGGCATCAATGGTACCATTTTGCTGATGTGGACAGCAAATTTATCACGTTAAAAACCAGAGATTTAAAGACTAGAAAGTAGGCCAAATCGGAATTTTTTGTAAGATCCAAATCTTACTTCGACAAGAACCACGGAACGCTTTAACTGCGTAGTACACCACAATGAAATTCATTATGCCCGTCTGAGATAAATCTCGTAGCTTAGAAAAAGTTGACGTTGATTTTTGCGAAATGTGCGTTGTCAGATCAAATGTCGTGCTCTCATTGGTCAAGAATGGTGCTTCCAGAGGCCTCGTTAATAAAGAGCAAGTCCCACAGTTGGGGGTAGTGAGGAACCATCGGCAGCACAATCCCATATTCCCACGATCACGATGTCTCACGTTATGAGTTTTTTTCTGCTTTCCATCATTAAACACGGTGACAAATACACGAAACGATTGGTTCCAAATGCGGCATCGCACTGTTACTAAGTCTTAAGCAGTTTTATTACCTTTAAGACAGCAGTCTTTTGGGAAAATTTGTGTCTAGTAGCATCTCTAGAACGCATTCGGTGAATCCTCGTACGTAATCAGGAAATTTATCCGTTAAAACTTGCCAATGAGTGGACCTCATTTAAACAAAACCGTAAAATGGGTTATCAACGAGTATTTCTATGCCGCTTCGCTTCTGAGCAATGCCAATTCTCTAAGCAGTTAAAGGAAAGTCCCTACATGCGAAAAAATTAGCTATCTTTGGCTAATTTTCAGGAAAAACGCCGGAGCACGCATCGCCTCTGGTTGGGAAAGGTAACCCTCTTCTTAGTGCCTCTTGCAATTTCCTTAAAATTTTGCGCTTCGATTGCTTTGGGTAGCAAATGCACTTGAGCACATTACAGTGTGCCTGGTAGTTTTATTGATTTTCTCATTTTGGACGTCTGATCTAATCGATTTGGACCCATATAGCTCATTCATGAAGCTGATTGGTCACGCGCATTCGATCGAACCTGCCTTAAATGAGGGGCGTGGTTTTCAGGTGTCGTAGAACTTCAACCATCAGTTGTTCGCCGAAATGCACAAAAACCCACATACAGATAGCTCAAATAGCAGTTGCCAACTTTGTCACCATCTAGAGCATCATATGTTGCCTTTTTGACCAATCAAAAAGCACTGGTGCAATCGGAGTCGCATGAAAGACGTAAGCAAGGCTGCGAATCGGGTTTAACGCGTCGCTAAGTTGAACACTAATTATGCGGTGTAGGAGGGGGCTTATATTTGAAAATGTTGCCTCCGGCAGGGAGGATGTTTAGGACGCTCATGAGTTTTTAGTGAGTGCAATTGCGATGTGTGCTCTCGAGTAACCGGCAAGCCTGTTTTGAGGACAAGACGTGCCTTCGTGCAATCTGCACACAAACCAGCATTTCGCCTCTTCTCACAAAAAGCGAAGCTGCTCGCACGACCCCAACAGTCGGCTTCTTTGCCACCGCTGCTGTGCATTCGGCAATAGCACAGACACACACACGTCCGCACGCAAGCACGCACGCACCCACGCACGCACGCGTGTGCGTGTATGTGCTGGAGCGCAGTAAATTGCAATCGATCGATACTCTTTGTTATCGATTTGTGCGTGCGAATGAACGATAATCGCACGCGTGGCGCGCACTCACGCAGACGCCCCGTTGAGTCCGCCCCACCGATTTTGCGCTGGCCCTGTTCCCACACCATCACGGCTTTCACCGCACCCAACCGCTCTGGATGTCATCGTGGAGGGGTGTGTGTGTGTGTGCCTACAACACCAAAAACGAAATGACGTACTTGATTGGGTGGTCATAAATAAACGCGTCCTGTGTAATGAGCAGACTCAGCCTGAATCGAAATATTTTCAAATGAAATTAGCACCGGGGCCAGCAAACTTGCGACACTTGCAGTTTAGTGGCGCTCACCAGCCCACGAGGAGGGCTGTAGCTGAGTTGTGCAGCCTCGCTTTCATTCAGGGTTGATTTTGAAGAATGAGAAGTGGGCTTATTATTCCAAACCCATTCGATGCCATGCAGATTCGACTGCTGAGATTCAATTTCATCAAAATGTTTTCTAATAGCCAATAGCTTTGTCTCATCGGGACCAGTATTCCTCACAAATTAGTCGTGTTCCTAAAGTCCTGTAGCAAAAGAAACGTTAAAACTCATCAACTTTTCATTTGGTGTTTCTTCATTACCAAGGATAGTCAATCGTTTGAACTCATCTTACATCCGTAGCCATTAAGTGGTCACATTAATCGAAACCATTAAAGTGTGCAGTGATTTCAACAAATCAACTCTGTCAAAATTTGCTCCAAGATTTCCTGGTCGCGTAGCATCCTTTCAGATTTTTCGCCAAAAATGCTGATGACTACACAGCCGATTGTTTTTTTAAACGATCACCAAGTATTCCTTGATTTTTCAATTCGTCCAACGGTTTAAACGAAAGCGATGCACATATAGGCTGAGCAAATTTTTACCACCTTCCAACCTCGGTAACCCTCTCTCTGATTGGTGGGATTCAAACCTACTGCTTAGCCCGTCACTTCGCTAAAACAATGATTGTCAAGCGATCATGGGACAACCCAGAAAATGCTAAGCATACAACATCGTAATAACAAATTAAATACATCTCGTTTGCCTTGTTGTCAAGACAAAATAGGTCTAAACAATTTTTGTGGATTTACCAACAGGAATTCCATAATTCAGAGTTCAAGAGGTACTTATTCCCTTCCTGGAGGTGTTTCCCACTACTCAAGATTTGTTCCCTCTTTGCAACCCGCAAATGCACTCAAATTTTCATTGGTTGTTAAGGTGTGTGGTACAATGTGCGTCTGGCGTTGGCATTTCTACTACACCTCCCAATTTGAAAGTGCTCACCAGCTGAGTGCCATCAATCCGTGTGACCCCACATTTCGAGACGGCATCACATTCGCACACACGCACACACACACATGCTCCTAGTCGCAATGCAGCGATGGCATGTGACGCGAAATCTGCGTCTCCGTTGGAGACAAGTCCACAAAATCAAAATTTCGACCGTCACGGGGCACCTAATATCGGAAGAGCTTGGAATCCACACTAAAAGGGGACGCTGTAAGAGCTAATTTCAACGCAACACCACTTTTTCGAGTTCAGAAATGCAGCCAGAGATGTTCTAGTGGGTCCACTGGCCCCTGATGTGATCATTTGCCACCAAAAGGCATCTACTGACCTCAAGATCCGATCATAGTGATCCGGCGCCTCCATCAAATACTTCTCCATCGCTTCTGCTGTCCTGTTTACGAAATCACCCGTACTGGGCTAGATACGACTTCGTTCGTTTCCACCATAATCCAAATGCCAAATTTAATGGTATAACGCGGACAAAAAAAACTGCCCGTCGTCACATTCAGGAAGCAAAAAAAGCGGCGCGTTTTTGTGCTGATAGCGATTAAGGCAAGTGGATCATTAATTTCTGCATTATCGCCAGCATTGTTGGGTGTCAATGCTGGAGCTTTTTTCGTGTGTGATGTGTACTACGAATCATTTCTGCATTTAGTCACCATTTTGTTGAAATTCAATTCCATGGCAAAGGTGGAACGACTAATCATAAGCACGGCTGCTTGATTTACCGTCTTCGTGGAGGTCAATTCCGCCTATCCAACATTCTCCGACGTCGATTCAGTTTAGCTAACTCGTGGTGTGCGGTTCTCGAGCATTTGTTAGGTTGAAATTCACAGAACGTCTGGAAATTTCGAGGATTCTTATGAGACAGGTCGATCTCTGTGCTTGTTGATGTAATCGTTACCCAATCAAATTGGTTAGAACGCTGTCGGATCGCGCGTCCTCATTGGCCAACGCATCGTTGAAGTGAAAATCGAGTTTGTTATCGACGCTTGACGAGGCTACTTCTTCATTTGAGTCACTTGATACCATATTGGCACCCCCGAAACCCCTAGTCCACACCGACGCAAATTCGGGCACTTTTGATTGCATTTTGTCGCGAAATTAGCCACAACTTCAATAAAAGTCTCTTTCTGCACCACCGAATGCACTCTGCATTCCGCAAAAAATCGATAAATCGTGTTTTCACGACTCCAACTGTTTACGTTGCAGTCGTTCGAGAAAAGGCAGTTGTATTTCTAACACACCACCGCTTGTGCCATAAAGTAGTCGATCAAAGTGAATGATTGACGTCTCGATTTGGCAAACTGATGAACAAACATTTAAATGGCACATTCTTGTGTGGTTGCAAAGCAAAACAAAACAAAGCTTTTTCGTTGTCGCGTAGCTCTGAGTTATGGCGAAAATCGTCAAATCGGCTAAATTAGCAGCCATTTCGTGCAAATTGATTCGTTAAGGGGGTCGAGTTGAGTGTTTAATTCATCGCTCAAATGTGATTGGATGGTTTTCAGTTCTACAGTCTCCTTAAGTAATTTGAATGCAATTCCAGATGACGAGGACGATGAGGCTCCAGATAGTCCCGTTTCAAAAGGCGGCCTTCTCCCACCAAGTCTGGCATTCCAGTGTCCGAGCGACTCCGTGGGCAAGTCGTGTCTGGCCGACTACCTACGCGTGGACGTCACCGCGGTAGATGGAAGCATAGGATCCCTTCAACGTCGGCTGCGACTGGAAGTGTGTCCCTACGCCGACACGAAGGTCGGATGGGGCAACGTGAGCGAGCACTACTCACTCGCCGCTGGACCCTTGCTGGAATCGCCTCTCACGCTCGGTCCGGTGTATAATTTCACTTCAATTGATTTCGAGGTGAATCTTCAATTGGCAACGGGACTGCATCAGGAGATCTCGAACACTTCCTTCGCTGGGAAGCCGAAAATCCATCACGGTTGGGTTAAGGGACTTCTGTTTGAGTATATTTGTAAGTATTGATTCGACGTTTCTATTTTAAACCGATATAGAGTGATTGAGCGTGGTGCGTTTTGATTGGTTAACCCACCTATTCTCCATATTTTGATTGGTTTATTATGGCAGCACAAATAGGGAGCTATTTTACGGGTGGAAATCGTCTTGCTAACATAAATGATGTTGACCTAGTTAAATTTAAACAAAGGGGAAAAAATTGAGTTAATGAAGAGCATCTTGACTGAGGTAGAATGAAGAGATGGTGTTTTGATTTGTTTTACGGCAAATTCTCACCCTGATTGGTCAGTGCTGTACTGCGAGGAGTTGCCGAGTCACCTAGCGGGTGGAGGGCAATTGGGATACTACCTGCACTCTCACAGCGATGCAACCGGGGCAACAGTTGCCGTTGCCGAGATACACTGTCCAATCGGACGCTTCATGCTCCCTTCCAACAATGGCTCCATCGATCCCACGGAGCCGGGAGCACTGCAGAACCGACTGGCCCTTAGATGTGACCATCACACCCGGCACTGGGTACCGTCGCTTCCCCCCGGAGGCTGTATGACGCGTGAGTGCGCGATTACCTAGTGCTCAAGTTTGTTCCCTTCTTGTTATTGACATGGGGTGGTTTTATCTTACTCCAGCGGACGAGATCAAGGCACTTTTGGTTGAACAGGCGGAGAGTAGAAGGGAAATTGGTACGCAAAATGGCACTCAGACAACGCCGTCGTCGTCGACGACAATAACATTTACAACAACGGCAACAACTAGACCCAGTCCGACGGATCACCCGACAACAACGACAACAACGACGACGACCACTACGGCGGAGGCGGCAGTCCTCGCTGCACCGATGATCCCGATGGTTAGTGAGAACTCCAACGGTACAGACAAAGGCGCGGTGGATAACGTGGCTCTTTCGCATGGATCATCGGGTAGGAGATCTCAGTATTTCCTGCTTTGTTCACTGATTCACGCCATTCATGTGAAATGTCAGGCGGAGGGACACAACTGATTCACGTGTCAGGGCGTCGTCGCAGCGTCCTCGACGCGAATGCACTCATAAACGCTTGGGATCTTGTGTGCAAATCATGCCGCTCTCTGATTGGTTGTGAAGCGAGGCGGTGTGTTCCCAAGCCCGTATCGTGTCAATTTTAATCAACGTCAAAGGCGATAACTTCGTTTATTGAATTAAAGTAATTTATGCTTCCGACAAATATTTGGTAGACTTAATGTGTGTAGAGCGAACAGCTGTGAGACCGGGGTACGTGTTGGCCGCTGATTGGTTGTGGAGGGGTAGCGTGTTTGATCTAGAAAATTGAATACGCGTAATTTGTGCATCCGAGCATTATTTGAACTGTACAACTTCGTTTAATCGCTATAAACTGCTAATGCAATTCACCAAACGGCGGCATAAATTTTCACTTTGATATTTCGGCGAATCGGACGTTTGAGTGCATCAAATTCATTGGTTGAGATGCTCATATCAGTGATCTATAGGGAATCGGGACTACGAAGTAGATCTTCAGTGACCTTCAGGGTAAAGGTAAAACCTGATTTGGCGCATATTTCAAAATGCGCAATGACATTTTACGAATTAACGTCCTTGTGGAAATTACCTTAAGCCCGATAAGGACGAACAAGCCGTAATGATTAATTTACCAATTCAATTTAAAAAAAAGGCACTCAGTTTGACCTGATTTACATTTAAAATTTCGCCAAAAAATCCTTCCTCCGAAACTCGATTGCAAAATTTTGATTCTCCAATCGGCCACAAGTGTGTCTTCTCTATTTCTATTAACTGATTGTCAAACTAACCAATTGCTGCGCTCCCCGACTAATATCTGTGCTAAATTAGAAAAGATGGCGGTTTTTTATGCAAAATTACTTATCTCTAATTCTGACAATAGTCACCCACGTGTTTCTTTTGTGTTTAAAATTACAAGAACTGGTAAAAGTCCAAAATTTCACCATCCTTAATGGTCGCAAATTGCAAAAACTTGACTACGACATGTAGCGGATCCAGATTAAAATTCAGCTGCGATTTACTTAAAAACAGCACAATAAGTAAGACAATTTTGTCTTTTTTTCCTTTTTTTGTATCAAAAAAGAACGGAAATTGTTTTTGTGTTTTAGCGGCAGTGGGTGCCATTTTCGGCTTTCTACTCTGCCTCCTCATTCTCCTGCTTGTGATCTTTGTTTTTAGGCAAAGGTGAGTGATAGTTGTGTTCTGATTAAATTATTTTTAAAAAAAAAACAGTATTGACGTCAGCCAGCTCAAACAAAAGACATCCCAAATGCCGTCTACCAGAAAGGTAAATTGTCGAAATTTTTTAACTCACCAAATAACTGAAATGGCATCAAACCATTCAATCCATGATGCGTCATTTTGATTGGTTCTCAAGAGCACTTTAGGCTGAAACATTAGCATCAACACTGACGCTAACAGCACAAAACCACGTGGTTTGTGGTAACCTCAATTTGTGAAACGTAATACCAACATCATGAAGTGGGTACTGCAAGGTGCACAGCACAAGTACAAGCCCCCCACTTGCCTCTTTAGACTCTCGCGATTGGTTCGTTCGAAGCTGGTGACAAGCAGTACCCTTCCGGGTCGATTCCCGGGCTCAGGAATGTTTATGAACACCCTGTCGGGTCCACTTACATTCTCGCGGCGTGGTTCGAGCCAGTTCCACCGCAAAAGCCCCTTCTTCTCATCGGTTCGTCGGCAAACCGTGTTGATGTCGCAGTCGGCCGTCTCGATTCCACATCACCACCACCACCTCCAGCACCAGTGGTTCGAGAGCGGCACCATTATCTCCAAACCCGCATCCACCGCAGTCTCCATGGGCAACCTCCACCCAGTTCCAGCACAGTCTAAGCCCCCCCTACCTCGTCTACCCCCGCCGTCGGAGCTGGAGGTGGCTATTTCGGACAACTACGCCCCCAACCAGCACCCGCCCTCGTCGGTGACCACCAACTCAACCTCACTGGCCACGAGGCGGCAAACTCTGCTGTCCGCGGACACGGCGACGACGAATATCTCCGGGGGTCCAGGGCCGCTGGACCCCTTCAGCGGTGGCGCTTCTCCAAGTCAACCGTCACCTATGACTGTCGCCTACCAAGGCGCATCAGCCGAGGGTCTGGTGGATGGCTTCGTCGACGCTCCAGATGACAACCAGGTGGGTCTATTCATGAAAATGTGTCGTGGGTAGATCCTGGGCAACTCAGTACTGCGACGACGAAACACGACGTCCACTTAGAGAAGGTTCTCCTGGGCATCTGGTGGGGAGGGGACACGAAGGGTGTACTTTAATACGAACTCCTGGAAACCGTTAGTTAGACGGTAACTGTGGAAGGCTAGAGCCGACAATTTAACAAACCCTAGCAAAGAGCTTGATCAGAAAAAGCCATTTACTGAGCAAGGGAGCAGGTGAGTCATACTGCCACTCCATGACTACGCTCCAACTCGCGTTGCGACTCAAAAGACCCTCTTGAACTTGGGATGGAAAGATCTCCCACACGCGCGGCATATTCACCAGAATTGGCCCCACGACCGACAACTATTTATTGCGGTCAATGCAGCAGCACGCCTCAGCGGATGAACAGTTCCTAAAACGACGGACGATGTGCGTAAATTCGTCCATGATGATATCATTGCCTCGTTGTCTGCAAATTTCTTTCGCGTTGGCATTCGTATTTTGCTGACGCAAGGCCGAGTTGATCAATCGGTAAAATCTTCGTGTTCACCTTCACGACTCGGTTTTTCCTGTTAATTTTTCCTCTTATTTCTTGTCAGGTGTTCTCGGCAACTCTGCCGTGGAAGTCGAAGCCACGCGGAGGCGTTTCAGGGGGTCTGAAGCGCCTCTCCACGTTCCTGCGCTCCGCCGTCAGCGGATCTAGCTCCTCCTTCCTCTCGCACGGCAAACGCCAGCCCTTCACCGCCTCCACGACCGGCTGGTCGTCGCGGCAACACGTCTCCTCCGGCCTCCCCTCCTCCGGCAACTCCGTGGGCCTGCTGAGTCCCACGCAGTCCAGGTCCAGTTACACCTCGGACGCCACTATCCAGGCTGGTGAGTGGATCAGCTGTAACACGTAAACGCTCGACGTCAATTGCAGAAAAAGCGTCCAGTGTAGAATCAGTGACAGGTGTTTACGTTGCAACGACAAGGCATCACCTAGAGGCGCCGGGAAACATTGGCATAATTCAATCGATTTTTCTCTTGCCTGTGCAAATATTTGGTAGCCTGATGGTGGTTTTATTGCTGCTTTTGATGTCGCCAAGTCAAGCCATCCGACCGTTTTGCTCTCGTTTGTCTCCCCGTAGCCACGCCACTGGGTTCGCTGGGTCGAAACAGCGCAGGTCACGTGACGCTGGACCACAGACACCAGGTGTGTCTGGTGGATCCCTCGGTCTGCCGGCTGAACCACCAGCACCGCGACGTAGGGGCTGCCGGGGGAATGCTACGCACAGTCCGTCAGACGCCTCCACTGCCTCCCATCCCCCCTCCACAGCCTCCTCAGTCCATCCCCGTGGCTGTAGGTCAAGCTTGTTGCCTCTGCATGCAGTGGAAGATCAAGGCTTAGCTCATCTACGTGCTATTTTAGGTTCAAGGCAATTCAAGCACCTTGGGTGGGAAGAAGAAGACTGGAACCCTCAACATGGATACGTATCTGGAGCCGATCGACGGCGTGGAATCCTTCGGTCGATCAAGCAACCAGCCAGAAGACCTCTCCGTGACCGAAGTTGTATCTGGCGGCTCGCTTTCAGATGGTAGTACAGTTTTAGTACTGATGACAGACGTAGCTTCGAATCGTTAACTCGAATTAATGCTCTTTTTTCCTAGACTCGGACACAGGCCAGCAGGCGAGTTGGCCCTCAATTACCGGCGGTGGCGAGGCTGAAGAGAAGCCGGAGGAAAGCGGTGTTGCCAAGGGCAACGCGAGGGCCCCCCTAGCAGTGAGTGACCCCGCGGTTTCATTGGACGGCGCGTCGTTTGAAGACGACTCTTCCGCGGCAAACTACTTCACCTACGACGAGAACCATCGTGCCCGCGGTAGTCGACACGGTCGAGTAATTCGACGACCTCAGCTTAGCCCACCGTGTGAGTTCCGTGCCACTGCCATGTTGTCGAAGTACTGAGAACCGTTTCTTTGAAAATGTGTTCTACCTACAGCGCCACGCAGTCGGCCTTTGTCCGATGCAATGATGAGCAACCACTACTATGACAAGAGCGAGCTTCTGACGGCGATCGCAGCTCACACCGATGCTGTGCTCCACCTCGCCCCGCCAGGTTCACGACCAAATTCAATCGGCATCTACTCCAACGACGACTCGTCGGTGTACGAGGCGGTTGACGACAGACGTCGCGTTGGCGGCTCGCCAAGCAACTCCATCCTACCCTCGGCTTCCCCTCCTCTCCCAGTCACCGCAGATCCCACTCGGAGTGATCCTGTAAGCTCGTAACCTCACCTTGTTTTACTAGACTACTCTTTTCCACCAGTTTAAGTTGCAATTGATGCATTTAAACACACACTGCTCGTCATTTGTTTATATCAATTGTTTTACTTCGTAATTTATGCGATTTTGATGAACACGACTTTGTAACTGGGTAGACAAGTAAAAATTTATTTTTTTTAAAAAAAACACGTCAATTAGGGTGAAATTCAACCGTTCGGGTCACTTGGTTGCGATTGGTTGATGTGATTTTGAACGTCCAATCAGATAGGTGCCTAAATTAAAAGAATCTCACTGCTGTTCTGATTGGCCATTTAACAGCCTATCACGATAGTGATGCTCCCCAACGCATATCATTGGTGCACACACCGTCCAAGTGAGGCATCACATTATAGTGAAAGTGAAATTGCCGAATTAGCCCGCATACCAAAATCAACTCCAGTCTTTTTAATTGTTTCTTTTAATTACTCGAAGGATCACACCGAGTCTCCAGATGATCACAAAGGGGGCGATCCTATTGGCTGCTTCTGTTTGCTCTGTGAAGTGTCCTTATATGTTCTGTTGATCAAGGTGGTGCGGGTTAACAAAGCGAAATTACGAAAGCGACGAATCAAAATTGTTTGATTAACCATTTTTTACCAATTGTCTACTCATTTTTAGCACAGGCGTCTATAACGGGTAAGTTTGTTAGTCGGTGTTTGCTTATTATTTTCCTTTCTTAAGCACCAATGAAATCATCCTCCACGTAATTTTAACTGACTTGAATCATGTCAATCGGTGTCATTTCAACTCAACCACTTGTCGCTCACCTCATCCACAGTGGGATTTGTGGATCCATTTACTCACAAGTGACTGAATACGGCGGTATTTCAATAAGTCGAACCAGATCGAGATTTGATTGGAGGATGTTGCAGGCAGATGTCTAATTGCCTGTGAAACACAAAGCGTCATCTGTTGATCCTCCAGTGAAGTTTAGGAGATCTGCAAGATATTTTCATCGACAAACTGCAGGTTTCCGCGGATTTGAATCAGCAATTGCACACCCCCAGTAGTTTAGTGTTTTTTGCTTTGAATTCCGATCATCATTAGTTTGGAATTGTCTGGCACTTTATTTTTTTGTAGCAAGTTAGGCAAAGTACGAGCCACCTCGGCTGAAATTAGTCACGCGAGGCTACAAAAATTGGTCTCGCTGACTGTCGACATGTCATTTTGCCGACTCGGTAGCACACCACACACAAAACTGAAGTTTTCTCTCCATTTTTGCAATTCGCCCCTTGTCCCTTCATTGTTAGTGTAATCAGTTTGTACACTTGTTGGTGATTGCCTGGTTGGGGTTAAAATTGATTTCCCGGGCTTCCGCCAGCCAATTGCAAAATCGATTCCGGGCGAATCATGTCAGCTTGCTGCTTGCTCTCAGAGCGAAGTTTTGCCAATGTTACTTTTGTTTGAGTTTTGACCTCTGCAACTGCTGGCGCTGCGGTTGGTGGACTTTGGTCCAACAAATTTTTCGTCTATTTGTGTGGGTGTGTGTGCAAGTGTGCGCCTATGCTTGCCTCGTCGTTCCAAGCTGATCGCAGTCTGCCTGCCACACCAGTCTGTTTCTTTTGTAGCGATCGCTTTCAGATCTGATCGACTAAGCTATCTTTTCGGGACTTTTAAATATCTTTGCTCCATTGCACAAGTTAAATCTAGAAGCACAACTTGAAGTCACAGATAATCCGAAAAGTGTTGGGATTCCTCAATCACAATGTGGCGCCAATCAATAAATTTCACCCCTTCTAGGTGATTGGTTGATTAAACTGACTGGTTGTCATGGTTACATACCCTTGCTAACTCACTTGTTGGCTAGGCAGTCAGCCACATTCACAAACAATTAACGTTGTTATAGTATAACCTCAATCACCTCAACAATTTAATTTGATGATGTCAGTCACCAATCTAATTTCATCACAACCCAATTTTCCAAGACTTGGGTTAAAGAGGGCACAAGTTTCCATGCAAAGAATGCATCAGAGTTAAAAGTGCAACCAGTGGGTGCATCTTCAGAATGTCATACTCAAATTTTCATTGATGTCACTGAAAAAAACTCCGCATTTCTTAGTCTGAAAGTCAGAGAAATCTCGACAGCCGAACGAAGTACCGCAGACGGCGGGGTAGCACAAAGATCGCCTCTACCACCGCGTCGACGTCTACGCTGTTAGCTGACTTATCGCCGGTCTCGCGGTCGTCTCTCTCCTCGTCCAAAACGGAGCAGATTGGGTGTCTGCGATCGCGCTCACCCTCCCCCGCGTTGCGGCACCAGTCCCCTCCCGACCGCATCATTTCCTCCCCTCCGCACACCCAAACACCTCAAGCTCCGCCCTACGCCAACCTCAGCGAACTTTGAGGGTGCGACAACTCGACTCCTCCTCCTCCCCCTCCTCCTCCATCTGCCTGTCTTCCAATCACCGCACATGCCAGCCCCTCATCGTAATACACACATAACTCAGTCGTTTACGTGTTTTAAGCCTATTATCAATCTCAGTAATGTGTATTCAAGTGTTGCATAAACGCCTCCCACTTCATCAGAGATTCTTCAAGTCAAATTACACCGTATTGCATCGCAATTTGGGAATGTTGTTTCTGCCAGCAGGGAATATTGGCGTAGAGGTCAAAAAAGTATTTCATTTTGGCGAGTTAATACTTTAGATTTTCCGACAAAGGCTTCCAATCTTACAACATTCGGACCTGTTTTTGGATGAATTTAGTGATTTAAGACCGTAATCAGTCGGATTTCAGTTAATTTTAGACTATCAGAGATCAAGTGTAATTTTCGGCAGACTAAGCGAGTAGGGATTTGGTACAAGTGGATCCAAAAGAAGCGGATTTTGGAATTTAAAAAAAAATATATTACTCATTTTCTCAATGTAAAGGTGATGGAGAAGTTCAAGTATCCAGAGAACTTGACTGTAATATAAAACTCGGTTTTATTTACACCGATGGAGCAAACCGGAGGTGTAAAATAGACTTTTTTGACCTTGCCGAACCTATACCGACAGTTTATTTAACATTCAAATTGGTCCAGAAAGAACAATGGAATATTGTTCAAATGACAACCCAAGAAACCATTCAAACCATAGTCGACGTTTCGCAGTCTGAATTTGCATTACATGCGTAAATATGCTATTAAAAAAATTCAAAACACCTTTACGAGAAGATTTACTAAAAATAGAAAACCAAAAAAATCACTAGGATGTTTTGAGAGATTTGAAGTATTTTGGTAAACAGCATAGAGCGATGTTTTGCTTAATAAAAATTCCAGCGGCAAATAAAAGCCAAAAAAAAAATTAGTACAAAATGCTGCATTTGAGTAGAAATATTACCATTTATGATTTTTTATGGATTCACTATCAGCGTCAATCAGAATTCATTGAATATTAATTAGAATGCGGCTTACTAAATTAGGGTCCCAAAATGATTTTGAAGGTTCATGTTTATTTTGGATGAAGTCAATACATCTAAAAACTCCTTTAGTAAAGGAAAGATGCTACGAGAAAAGTAACAGTCCGTACATAGTTACGAATAATTTCCTTGTAAGATGTCAATTTTAAGAAAACTGGTAAATCCATTTGAAGAGGTTTACAAGACTTTTATGCTTAACTCAGGAGAACTACTAAAAGCTTCTTTGAATTTAGATAATAGTATAAAAGGAACATTAAAGGTAAGAAAATGTACACAAATAAATTCACATTAGTGAAGCATTTTCCAAATAGTTGTCAAAAACGTGAAATTATTAAATTCTACTGGCATTCTTCTCAATTCAACTTGTTAGTAATTACATGACGTTTGCCATTATTTAAAAACGCAGGTCTTGCTTTACAACAACTTATTATAACAGCCCAAAAAAGAAATGTTCGCGTACCATAATGGAAATCGTGACTTTTGTTTTAACGACCGGTTTTTCAGTCGCAAAATTTTGTTATCGTTGTCCATTTTTTAATGCAGTCGACACTCCGGTACGGTGAGAAACCCATTGAGTTTCAGTTGGAGACTGATGGGGAATTTTACTACCTGGCTTCCGAGGTGAGTATTTTGTGGGTGCATGTTCGGCTCTTACTACACTGCTTTTATCCGAACCTGTTTGGCAGAGTCATGTTTTTTGGTTTTAATTTGGTCTTTGCTGTCGTATGTTAATAATTCTAGATCCCGCATATTATGCTTTGGCAGTTTTAACCAAATAGTTAGGAATTTCTCACTTTCAAGCATTATGCACAGCTTTCACACACTGAACTGATTTTGCTGAGTTTGCACCAAAGTGAGTCTCTGCTTGTTAAAGACGCACTTATTATTAGAGTGTTGTATTTATACTCGACTGCTTATCAAGTGAGCGTAAACCCCTTGCTACTGTTATGAACAACTACCAGGAAATATAAGGCTGACATGCATAAAAGTGGTTTTCTGAGTCTTATAGCTGCGTCCAGTCATTGTTTAGCACTTTACTCATTGTTTTATACCATACATTTGTCGAAAATTTCTTTTTGAGGTTGGACGCTACTTGCGATTGTTCCGAGGCGAACTGTTGAAACGTTATCCAAACCTATGGAAACGACTTGCCACACCGGAAGAACGCGAAAAGCTGGTCGCGATGGGTACGTCTTTGCAACGTGGGAAATCTAATTAAATTAACTTTATGCAAACAAAGTGTAATTTATTCTTTTGACTCTTTTTTCGTGCCTATCTAAGATCTGTCTTTTATCCATAGGTCTCGCGACCCCGATCACGGCCTTAAATGCCACGATCTTAAGGGCAATCGAAGTTGACGAATTGATCGGCGGTGGGGAAGATCGCTTCAAGTCTTTCGAGGTATTTAATTGGTGGCTTTCATCTTAGGTGTTTGTAGGATCCGACAAAGTCTAATAAAAAGTATGACGAATAAACGTATTCGTGAATTAGAAGTACTCTTAAGGTAAATCAAATGTAAAACAAAGGTTAACGCGGTTCCTCAGCCAGCCCATGATTTGCGCCTCTCATAACATTTTAGTTAATTTCATATTCCATGTGTTCCGACTTGTTGTGGTTTCCTGGACCTCGTTACCACAGAGATTCCTCGCAAATTTTAGGGTTTCTCCGGAACCGGACTTAATGGCACAGTAAATTCGATTGCTCCGAGCGCCATTCGTCCGAATCTGGCGAATTCATCAGCCTCCGCATCTGGTGGGGCCTTCGGCTCAGCGACAACCACAGCGGGAATCGTTGGCGCCGGCGACGCACTTGGCCAGGCCTCGGGCACGCCGGTCAAAGCCGGCGCAAACACCAATATCTCGCGTGGAGCCAACTCCCTGTCGGGCCGTTGGGTTTCCTCCGTGCCCAACACTTCCTTCCACCTCGACTCCGTCCCCTGTCCCACTCCCATCGGGGCTGGCGCCAGTGCTGCTCGCTCTCGATCAAGTAAACCCACACCTTTTTCACGTCCGAACCCCCCCCCCTCTTCCACGGCATAAAACGCTTTTGTGCTTAACGTAGATAAGACCACCAGTAAGGTCTCCAGTTTTCCCATCTGCTTGGACGACTCCGATCCAGTGGCGTATCACGAGAACGCCCAACAACCAGAGCACCTGGTTCCCATCAGGCTAGACATCGAATTCGACGGAGTGAAGTTGAGAGACTGTTTCACCTGGAACCGCACCGAACAGCTCATCACCCCGGAGCAGTTCGCTGAAATCCTCTGCGACGACCTCGACCTCAACCCGATCTCCTTCGTTCCCGCCATCTCCCAGGCAATCCGACAGCAGGTGAGTGCGCTGCGTGGTTGGTTGCTACGTGGACACTGGTGTCCCCCCCCCGATACATTTTTTTACCATTTAGGTGGCAGCCCACCCGGTGGAGAATATCCTCTCCGGTCAGACGGACACGCGTGTCATCATCCGCCTGAACATTCACGTCGGCAACATGTCGTTGGTGGACCAGTTCGAGTGGGACCTCTCCGAGCCCTCCAACTCACCCGAGCAGTTCGCTGCGCGTCTCTGTGCGGAGTTGGGTCTGGGCGGGGAGTTCGTCACTGCTGTGGCCTACAGCATCCGCGGACAGCTGGCTTGGCACCAGAGGCTCTATGCCTTCACGTGAGTTGTTTGAGCCTGCTCGGTACTTGTGTCACCCCTTCACCCACCCACCCAAAGCAAAACCCCCCTGTGTGCTTTAAGTGAATCTCCGTTGCCGACAATCGACGTGGTCTACCGCAGCCCCAATGAGGCCGATCAGTGGAGTCCGATCGTGGAGGTGCTCACCGACGCCGAGATGGAGAAGAAGATCCGCGATCAGGACCGCAATACTCGGTGAGCGCTGTTCTAATCCGCTTGATTATTCGAGTGAGTTCTGTAAAACAGCAGGGCAAGTAACGCAGTTTCTTTCCCTTCCTTTCAGACGCATGCGTCGCCTGGCCAACACTCAGCCAAGTTGGTAGAAGCCACAAGTCCACTTGTCCTTCTCCACTCTCCCTTCATGCGTGTACTTATTTTGGCTCGTTTATGTAATAAATTGTGAAATCACCACACACCCTTTACCATGTGGTGGGTCAAGAGCGAAGGGACGCAAAATTCGAGGCGGGACACCTTTCCACGACTGCGGAAACGTCGATCTATCGCTAGAGAAAAGGCCTAAGTGGACCTCGACGTGTTTTTTTCTGCGTTCATAGCAGAGTACACAAGCAGTAGGGGACAAGGCGGTGGGGGGAGGGGGCGGGCATTAACTGCCAAAACAATATGCGACGGTGGAATCTGTTGCCATTGTCAACGACGCGTCTTGGATGCCAGACTCGAGCCCAGCACATCAAGGGGTCGTCGATTAACAGCCCGTCGACTTAGTACACAGCGCGGATGAGGGAGGTGAGTAGTCGAAAAGCCCCCTACGTCTTGTCGTCGTGGACGTCGGCTTCGGCGGCCGGAGTGGGCGGCGGCGGTGGAGTAGTGCTCAGCACCACGGGCGTTCGACTCGGCGGCTTCTGTGTCTTCTTCGATCGTCCGGCGGCCGGCGGAGCGAGGACGGGCTGGTACGGCACGATGTGGTTCACTGTGCCTGCAAAAAGCACACACACACACACGCACGTGATTGACACACGCAAAAAAGGACGTAGAAGCTGGCGCAGCGGAACCACCACTCACCCACGGCTTTGGTCTTGCCCTCGCGGAAGATGAGCCTGGTGCCCTTGTGAAGGAACTCCGGGTGGTTGATGAAGGCGAAGTGGACCTCCGCCTTGTCGCCCGTGCGCAGACGCTCCTCGCCCTGGCCCGCGCCGATGCTGAGGATCGTGGCGGTCTGTCGAATCGGGCCCGCGTGCACCATCGCCTGGTAGCCGACGCTGATGGTGGTGGGGTGGTGGAGGACCAGAACGGTGGCCGTAAAGTTCACGCAGGACACCGCGTCGGTGCCCTTGGCCAGCAGGACCATCCCCTACAAATTACAAATTACGCCTACTAGCAAGATATCAGTAGTAAAGAATGCGCAAGAGAAATGGTGCGGCCTTACCCGCCGTAGTTGGCAGCCTTTCGGTCGCTTCAACGAGAATGAGGCAGTCTGGCCAGCCTTCACGGACTGCACGGGCATGCGTTTCCTGTGGATGCTCTTCACGAGGACAGGAAAGAAGCGTCCGGAGGTGTCGGGACCCAGTTGGAGGTTGTCGTTGACGCTGATGACACCACTCATGCACGTCCCGGAGACGATGGCACCCACGCCCGGCACCGTGAATAGCTCGTCAATCTGGAATTCTGCTGGCTTATCGAGTGGGTAGGGCGAGGAGTCCATATTGGATCGGGGGGTTGAAAGGAGGTTCAGGAAGGATGTGAGGAGGTCGAGGTTGGAACCAGTCACGTTGGAGACGAGAAAGACTGGACACATGCGCTCAGATGTGAAGTTGGTGGCACTGCATACCACGCCATCTCTAAGAAAGACGGTGAAACAAACGTCGATGAATCATAAATACCTACTAATAAAACATCAGTAGACATGATATTTAATGACGGGTAGACTCACTGCGTGGACACAAGAACCGGCATTTTTCGGCACCCCGGGGACTTGAGGAGTCGGAAGAGGTAGTTGACGGTCTCGTTGAGGACATTGGTAGGACACATGTCAACTTTGGTGATGACAACAAACACAGGGACGGAGAGGGCTAGCGCGAGACCTAGGTGCTCCTTGGTCATTCCCACGATACCCGCGTTCGCTCCAATCATGAGCATCGCGTAGTCGGGCGCGAAACCGGTCAGACCGAAGACGGTGGTCTTCAAGTACCGCTCGTGGCCGGCCAGGTCGATAAAGGTGATCACCTGAGCAGTGTGGAAAGGGTTAACGGCATTGGTTGCTCCGATTTACGCAGTAAACGTCTCACAGATGTATAATGCGCGCGCACACACACGGACCACATACACACGCGCACGGAACACACATACGCACATGGAACACACACACGTATACGGAACACACACGCGCACACGGAACACATACGCATACGGAACACATACACACACACACATACGTAACACATACACAGTGAACACACACGCACACGGAACACACACTCAAACACACAGGCACACACGGGACACACACACACACGCACACACTGCTGGGGTTATGGCGCAGACGACACGCCTTCTAATTTGCATGTGAATTAACTGTGGTTTGACGACTGACAAATGGCAGGCGACACTTCAACTAGCACAACAGACTCGAACAATTGATCACCTCAAAAGGTTTTTATGAACCACTAGCCGTCGATTATGCGTAAAAATACAACCACAGATGACGCAGGCAACAACGAGGTAATATGGAACACGTTCACCTTGACCAACCTGAATGGTCAAATCACGTGACGAAATGCCTTGCACACGCAAACAATTACCGGCTATAGCCTGTGTCCTTTCCAACCTGAATGATTAAATCACGTGACGAAATACCTTGCGCATGCAACCAATTACCAGCTATAGCCTGCGTCCTTTCCAACCTGAATGATCAAATCATGTGACGAAATACCTTGCGCACGCAACCAATTACCAGCTATAGCCTGCGTCCTTTCCAACCTGAATGATCAAATCATGTGATGAAATACCTTGCACATGCAACCAATCACCTTCTACAGCATGCGCACTTACCAACCTGCATGATCGAATCATGTGACGAAGTTTCCCTCACACGCAACCAATCACAATCTCAAATCGAATTGCACAATCTAAGCACACATTCCAATCACTTTTCTGCTAATAGAGACTTGGTGCAATGCCATAAGCTGATGCACTTGAAATGATGCTAAGTCTCTACGGCGGTAGATTTGACTCGGTAAAACAAGACAACGCCACTGTCATGAGAGAGATTGCAGCATTTAAATGCCTCCATTAATTATGCTTGGAGATTCACATCGATTTACTGAGACCAGCAGTCGTGGCGGAGGCATTCTAATCGATTAAACAACAACACAGGGAGCGCCGACCCACTCACAAACGGCTTCAGCGGTCGGTACTCTAATTCGAAAGAGGGCAACGCGGCCAAACAAACCTTTGTAGACGCCTGGCAGATTTTGGCCCAATCGAGTTTGCCGTGGACAGCCCGATTGACAACCTTGCCGTCGGCGTCGAAGCCGAGGATGTTGTTGCTCACGGAGCTCGTCCGTCCCGACTCGAGCTCGTGTTTGTGTCGGAAGAGGTGCTGGCGGGCGAGACCGCGTCCGTTGTCCAATTCACCGTGGGTGAGAACACCCAGCATGGTGGACTTGCCTGCGTCCACATTTCCGACCACTGCTACCCTGGAAACAAAACAAACCGACGATAAGGCAGTGATGCACGCTAATTCACGTCCACGCACATCCCAGTAGCCTAGTGATTCGCCGGCATCCCATTGGCTAATTGGGGAGACGCCCCGGTGCCCATTTGCTAATCGGGGACACGTCTATCCATTGCTCTTAGTGTCGAGAGTGCGAGCTTGTGCTAACAACGACCTCAATCATCAAAACCGCGTTTGAACTCGCAAATTGCCTAGGGTACTTTGAACACTCCTTTTTGTCTAACAACGAAGCTACTGACTGAGGTCTCCTAATCGTGCTTAAAAAGTGCAAAACACGCACGAAGAACGTGGGAACACAAAATAAGTGCACATGAAAACTAGAAACCACAGTAAAACCACATAATTAGGACAGTAGAACGCAGTGTGCATAGATGGGAAACTAGAGCATGGGTTTGGGAGAAAGACAAGCTCCGCACCTGATATCTATGAAATCACGATCTCCGATTACTTGTCTCAGCAGAAAGTCTTTTACAATCCAGTCCGCGGAATGTCCAGTTGAACTGGCGGCGGCGGCAGTGGTAGTAGGGGTGGTGGGTTTTTCGGCAGCAGCAGTAGCTGCAGCGTCGGTGGTGGAGGCGGCAGGGATCGTGGTGGCGGAAGTAGTGGAAGCATTAGGGGACGTGGAGGCACTAGCGGAGGCATTGGCGCGCTTGGCCTTCCGTTTTGTCCGCTCCTTACCGCCGGTTGCGGGCGCAGTGGCCGGGGCTGCGTCGGAAGCTGTGGAGGGTTGGTGCACCACTGTGCGATCTCTAAGATGTATAAGCTTGGCGTTTAGGAGCTGAGCAAGAAGCTGCAGGGTTGCAACACTGGCGTCCATGTCGGCTGGCGGGAGACCCGGGTCCTGACCCTCTGGAAAAGTAGACGAGAAATCAGAGGGGCGCCTGATTTGGAAGACGCTTGCACACGACGCAAGCATCGTAGGAAATCACAGCAAGATTCGCATTATGGATGCAGCAGACACCGGCGCGGTTTTGGGAACCACACCAGGGCCGGCGAAAGGAAAATGAAAGGTGCAGGTGGTGTGTAGCTTGACCTATTTATTAATGCCGCAGCAGTGTGCGTGTGTAATGTACAGGAGAGCAAGTCAGTTTATATGGGATCGATTAAACACCGATTCCCTGAAAGAACACAGTTACGCGAAGCGCATTCACGTAAACCAATTGAATTATGTTCGGTCACGCTTGTTACTAGCGTTAGGTTACGGCTTCTAATTGTGTCAGATGAAAAGGACTTTAGTTAACAGAGCCAATTAAGGGTGACCAATGTAAGTCAGACATGGATGTGTTCATGTTTAAGTAGTCAAATGAATTTATCACGGGAATAAATAGTAGTAAAAGACTTTGTGTAATTATTACAGAATTTGAAAATAAACTTATTTTTAAAGGACTGGAAGCTTGCTACAAGCGAAAACCGTTCAATCAAATTTTATTCAGTTTGCATAACGGAGTGTCGAGTAGAAATGATTATACTAGTTTGATTTCAATGTAAAGAAGAAAAAGTATACGGACGTAAACAAACAAGAAGGAAATCAATCTGATCGGCAAGAAGAGTATACTACATACCACCAATGCCGAGTTCGACGAAACATTCGCCTTGACCACCTTCAAGACGAATAGTTAGGCACTGTTTGAGGCATTCGAAATCGGAGTCATTTGGGGCCACGAAAACGCGCTAAAATAATGTTTGAAGGAATACTTGATGCACTTTTCTTACATTCTACCGTCCAAAAAAACAACCCTAGGTAAATTGTGATATTATTACTAAAAGTGTTGACAATTTCAGACAACGTAAAGTTGAAACCTAATTCAGGGTCTGCTTGGTGAATCCGAAGATAATTTTTTAGGCAATACACCCGAGAGATAACTGTGCTTTTCAAAGTCATTTTACTTAAAAACTAACAATTGTAAGGTAGAAAAGCCACAGTGATTACCTTGTCCGCCAGTATGTTTTGGGGAGATCTTTCCATTGCAGAAATGGGACGATAGGTGCACAACAGAAATTCGAAAGAGGCGGAGCCAATGGGAATGACCTAAATTAATATTGCATCCGATGGCGTAATAGTGCTCATAAAGTGTGTATATTATTTGAAGAAATATATAAAATAATAAATTCAGTAAAAACTAAAAGTGGTTATACAAATATAAAATTTTTCATATGACATCTATTTAATTTTGCAAGTGTAACTCTCAATCTTTAGGGCCAATAGAAAACCTACGGATTGAAATGATTCACTTGAAAAATAATCATTAACACTGATATTCTGAGTCTGGCTGCGATCAAGTTTACGTACACCAGTATAATGGCAGCATCAATAACACGATTTTAAGGGCTGGAGTTTAAATCCTTGTTATGTACATAATGATCAGGAGAAATAAAAGAGAATAGTAAAGGACACGATAAATTAGGTTCGGCTTTTATTTGTACGCAACAATGCTTTTAGGATGCTTACAGTATGCTGTGACTCCTAATAAGGTTAACGTTGGAAGCCCTAATTGGAGAAAGCGAGGATTCTGATTTAATTTGTAAAGTTTGCATCTAATGTTCTAACTTATCTCCCAGGCCAATGCGAGTCCAAGCACTGTAGGTCAAATCTGGTCATTTAAAAAAGGCTGACTTTAGGCGTGAGTTCACTTTCTCCCAAATGAGCTGAAAAATGATACTTACTATGAAATCTAAAATGGCTCGATCGTTGAATCGTAAGGTCCACGCAGGTGATCTAGTTTTAACTTTTTGACATAATACAATAGATCAACTGCAAATTTTCAGTAGTTTACATTAATTGGGGAAAAAAATATTTTTAGAATCCAACGTTGAATGCATTTTGAGTCTTATTGTAGATCTTAAACATTAAAACCCGTTCTTCTTTACGGATCAGTGAACTCTTTAATGCTTTACTACTATGGGTTGCGGTCCAATTTACATACAAATAGAGTAAATACTTAAGTGCGTTGACAAAACTATGTACCTCCCTTACACCTAAAGCCTTGCTGCATCCTAACGCACGATGCTCAAATGACAACGTCATCTTAGATCAGCAATATACTGGCTCTCAAATATTTGTGAAATTTTTAAATCATGTCATTTTGAATTGCAAAATACTAGACATCCACTAGAAGCAATAAAAAAAATAACTTGGGAACAGGGATATTGCGTTTGGCCAGCAACCGAGACCTACACACTCCAATAACCGATACCCCAGGTCTCATGTGTGTCGTTAGACATAATCTTCCCATGCTGATGTAAATCAGGACTTCGTACGTGGAGGCTGAGTGATGGGCTGAAAATTCCCACTTAAATAAGTAAAAGATTACCTTGACCCAATTGGTCAAGGTCGATTAACACAGATGGAGCTGTCGGCAGTGCCGTGGGTGACTCATCCACTGAACTAGCGTAGTAAGGGCAGTTACATAAATAATGTTAAGGAATGCTGTGTTGTGAATCGTGTTTATTCAATCCCCTAACCCGGTCGCTCTAACTCCCACACAGGGTCCCCCCTGTCGCAGCATTTCGCCAGTCGCGCGAATCCTCAACTCCCTCCTCATTCACAGGGATATTTATCTTGGGGTATCCCCACACATAGGTCTCGATGTTAGTGCATGTATGACTCACACATCCGAGGTAGAAAAATACGCGCAAACCCACACATGACACCAGTTTTGGTTGTGCTCTGAAGTAAACGGTTGTGTCCACGTCCTCTCTCCCGTCTTGTCTTCCTCACGGGTATCAGAGAAGCGTGATCGGATTAGGGTTAATTCCGTGGCCCTGGCGTGGTTCAAGACCACATGCTGGAGCACTGACTCCCTCAGATGGAACACGACAAACCACTTTTAATCTCCACTATCGATTTTATAAAAACACCACGATAAAACAGCAAACGATATGCACTGTTCACATCAAGAAAGCTTTAGCATCAGCTAATTTTTATCATTTCTCTTAAAATGTCAGTACTGGACCCCGGTATTGCAAAATAGGCTTTGATTATTGAATTTTGTGGTAAGTTAGCTACATAAACATATTCTTCAGGTAGTCCTCAAACTCGTCCTCCGTGGTTGGCTGCGACTGCTGCCGCTGCTGTTCGGTGGATGGGACCGCCTTCCAGGCGTCGCTTTCACTGACACCCTCTGGAGTGGGTTCACGAGGACGTTTGGGGGCCAATTCGGAGTCGTCAGTGCCCCGATCGTCTGCAGTTTTACCCGAGGCAACAAATTCAGCGTGCCTGAAGAAGTAAAAGGGAGAGCTTTTTGCGGAATTGAAAATCTATGGTTTTGGGATTTAGCCGATTTCACCCTTCTAACGTCAACGCCAGCATTTAGTAACACAAAAGGAAACGAAATTTGTACTGGCAAAGAGACGCAAGTACGACAACGGCAGACTGGCCAAAGAACAAGTTTTTTGAGAATTTTATTGGAACTTAGAAATTGGTGTTCAGGAAAATTAAATTTCCTCCTCAAGACTTTGACAATGTTGTAGCACAAACACCTAATCGATTGCAGAAAGTGATAAAAGGGGATTCCGACATGATCGACGACTAAATTATCGCGTATTCTCAGAATAATTCCGTTTTGAGAACGTGCAATTAGACAGGCTCAATTAATTCACATGTTCCTTAAAAAAACCCACATGGTATTTATTTGCTGGTACTGGGGCCTAGCATTTTATAAAAAAAAAGCTGTATGTAGCGACTTCAACAAAACGCACACAAGCTAACGTTTTGTGAAATGGTGCAGACAAGAATAAAATCACACATAAACAATCGGTTAAAAACAGAGATGGGTATAAAAAAGAATCGCTCTGCTTTTAGGCGAGTAAGCCGTTCGATTTGAATTAATATGCACAACTTTAAACATTACTCAAAAACCACAAATACCTCTGTACCATTCTGTAAACAATGTGGAAGTCTTGATAATAAAGCAGAACAAATTCAGGAGTGACAGGCACTTGACTAGTATACTTACTGTTTGTGATAGTTCAGTTTGTGTGAACAAGATGGGCAGAGTCGCAGCTTCACGAGGGCATTTCTCCTGTCACCCTTCTCGGTGTACGCAAAATTCACTTCCCAGCTACGAAGAAAATTCACCTCCTTGCAGTCGACGGCGCCGCAGACAAACTGGCCTAAATTTGAATACTAGAGTTAAACGGTCGCTAAAAAATGTATAAGCAAAAGAAGTACTAGGACGCGAGCACGTGCAATTTCCTCATTGGAGGAAGAATTCGAGAATGTACCTTTCCCAGAAACCACTTCCCTCTCGGATCTCCAACGAAGACCAAGTTTGTTGTGTTTATAGCGCGAAAGGTCCGCTATGCAGTATTCCTTAAAAAGACGGTCCCAGTAACGCTTTGCCAACCTTTCCTCCCTTAGAAGACAAACGTGAAACTAAAGTCAAGTAGCAAAAAACAGGCATCCAGGTGCGGGAAAAACTCACCAGCTAACTGGATTATCGCCTTCCTCCCAAACGAACCGACTATTGGCTCTGATTACATCAATATCACGCTTGTCGTTAGATCTAAAAAAAGCACATCAAAGGACGAAAGTGTCAAGCAGAAAGGAATACGTATCAAACAAAACTCACTCGTCTCGTTTGAAATCTTTCCTAGAACCACCGTAAAATTGAAGATAGTCATTTACCATCTTTTTGTGACGTTGATACTACGGTAAACATAGTTAAAGAAAAAAACGGTCAAACAAAAATTTAATGATAGATACGAAATGAAAACATCGACAAAAGGATACAGCGTCCAAAGGAATCATTTGGGATGGAGTTGGTCTAGAATAAGTTAACACATATTAAAAAGTTTGCAATATACCTCTGCTTCGATTCAGGTTTCCTGCCAGTAGGTGGGTTTAAACCAGAAGAATGTCTTTTTTCACCAACACACACTGACAGTCCATCGTCTTCAGTCCTGTCAAACGTTAAATTTCGGAAATTGTCAGGTTAACATCGATAAATTGATGAAAGCACCTGGATGAATAGACTGAATCAGCTTCACTGCGAGCATCAGATTCGAAGTCTGAAATATACTCTGTGTTGACATAATTCTGGACAACATTAGATCAATTACAAACAAGATTAGGCCTACTTCTCCCATGACCATTCACACCACCAGGCTACTTTAGCCGGCTTTGGTTCGCAGGCAGCCAAACGACCAATCAAAGTCGGAACAAATGATGAACACATACTTTTCGTGATAATTCGCAAACACCTAATAAAAGTTTACATCAACACGACGAACATAATCATTGCTAAAATTTGTTTTGCATATTCAACATCTTTAAAGTCACCTCGATGACTAACACGATAACTCAAAACGAGTTGCTTTCTAAGTGAAATAACCATAAAAAACTGTGTTTAAATTCACGATTTTTTCATAACTAGGTCTTTTGTGATTTAATAAAAAGGGAGTGTCACATTTCACTTATTTAATGGCAACCGTCGGTGAACAAACATGTCCATTGCTTCACTTTGTTTACATTTTGGAAACTGCAAGCAGGGTTTTTCTATTTACCAGTGTCGAATTTTGGACCAACCAAAACTCCGTTATGAATTAATAAATAAATTTAGCAACAATAAAAGGCCCAAACTTCCCCCCAATGCACTATTCTAAGAATGCACAATTTTAAGGGTTAACAATTCAATAATCATCACGCACTGTAGAATTTTAAACGCCTCACTTTTGCCCTAATGATCTGGCAATAAGAAAATGCCACCTCACATGTTGGGTTTGAATAACTGAATTAAGTAACTGGAGAATGATCGACGTCAACCCCTAAATCCATGAAGGGAGCGCGCACATGTTTAGCCTCAGTCAGAAAATACACTGCAAAATGCGTCACGTCGTTTACATTTAAATAAGTTGTTTTACTAGGCTTGTTTTTTTGAAAGACCATTCAAGGTCCCAATTGCACAGGTCGCCACTCGATCCACGCAAGCCGGTCTGGCCTGTTTTTTGTCCTTCTTTTCCCTGCCGCTATGTCGCCTTCCTCAAGGCATGGCCTTGGGCCTGAGGCCATTGCCAACCTACCCACGGTCAGAAATGATCCGTTAACCCGACGCACCTTAATGCACAGCTCTGAAAAGTTGCCCAAACACATGTTTTTCTTTTTTGAGCCCCCAAGTGTTATACGACAAATAATTATAATGAAACAAAAGAGAAGTGTTTTCACAGTGTAGTATAGGTGATCTTTGCGAGATAAATTCGGCGAAACGACATCGCGCACACAACACTATGATAAAGTAATGGTACAAAACAGCAAAAAAAGCAGCAGAGGAAAATGAATGCATGGGTGGAAAAAATGCTCATCTCATTGTTGTCGCGGCAGCGTTTCCAGAATGTCCACATGACGTGAAGCCGCTTTCTACAAATTATCATGGACACTGAAAAATAAACACGAAGAACAACGGCAAAAGTTTCGGCAAACTAACCTTTCGATTGAACTTATGTGACTAAAGAGTAGAAAAAAAAGATATTTGAGGTAGGACGCAATCAAATGGCCGCGTGAGACTTGTACATTTGTTTAACACGAGTCAGATTCATGAATATTGAATTTGAAAACTGAGAATTGTGGTGCGACAAACGAAAACAAACTATTACGTGTGCGTGAGAGATAGAGAAAGAAGGAGTCGTACACATGGCTGTGGGATGCAGGTAGTTGCCCGCCTACCTTGTTTGCCCTCGAATGGAGAATCGGTGCAACGTTTTCTTTGGTAGCAGACGGCGACATCAAGGGGGACAGCCGCGAAGGGGGCAAGGCGGAGGACGAGGTGGTGGCGGAGGGTGTGGCGAGAGGGGCGACGGGAGAAGACAATTCAGGGCTTCCTCCTCCTGGCACAGAGGAGACGACTCGGTACTGGACTCTAGGCATCCTCTGTCGAGTCGATAGCTGGTGTCGCGAGTTTATGTGCTCCAGTAGACGGGACTGGGACACAGCAAAAGTGCCTGGAGAATGAAGCAGAGAGAGAGAGACATAGAGAGGAAGATAAGGCAACGACGAGAGCTGACCAATCCCACGCACACAGCTGGTCAACTTACGATTGGTCGGAGCGCATACTGGATTGAGGGGAGTTGCTGCGACCAATGTGATGGGTTGCACGCGTAGAGTAGGAAGATTAACCACCTGTAGTGCTGGCTTTTGTGAGAGGGTGGGTGCAGCCGGCGTCTGATCTCCCGATTCAGCCTTCTCGCCAGACGACCTACGCGGTGACTAAACATGCGAGTGGAAAATTAGCTAAAATCTCGATTTACTTTTGACTACGCGAGGACAAAGTGAAAGCAACTAACGGCGGTCGAGAAAATGGACGGTTTGCCTTTGATGGCGATTCCCGAAGACTTCGTGATCTTAGGCGTTTCGCTCATCGACGTTTGAGGTGTCGAAGTGGCTTCCGTTGAGGTGACAGGCGAGGAGGACACGTCCATAACTGAAAAAAACGAACAATTACAATGTAGGAGACCGACTACTGGGCGCGGCTAGCACGTCCACAAGACACAGACTGAGAAACAACCGACCTACTTGACACACAAAACGTTGGTTTAATGAAGAAACATACACCAAGGAATCTCCTCCTCTTCCTCCTCCTCCATCCTCTTATCATCATCATCATCATCGTGGAAAGTCGAATCACTGCCGAAGAGCCCAAACTGGTCGTGCGAGGGGTGCTGACGGTTGTGGGGAGTCTCACTCGACGCACCCGACGCCTCACTGTCAAGGTCCACATCCTGGTCGGGTTGTGTGGTGCTTTGAGCGGAGGATAGGTGTCTCTTGGCTCAACAAAAACAACCACAAGGCTAGACTAAACTACTTAAAACCTAAATAAACAGTTAACGAGATCCGCCAAACTACTGACTAGTATCTCCAGTAAAACCACTGTTCGCCGTCCACGCGTGGTCTATTTCGATTAGCAAAGGGACAAAATGCAGTCAGACTGTCAGTGTGTGGTTTTTCAGTAATCGCTACAATGCTAATCGGCGAATTACGGCTCAGTAAATCACGGATCAAGTCACAATTTTGTCGACCTTAGTAAGCGCACGACACAGTCGAACGTCTTGAACACGTTTTTCGAAATTATCGTTGTCAGGACAGGATGGAAATACAGCTCTTTAGTCCTCATTTTGAGTATCAACAGATTCATTTGGTGGTGTGCGAGATGCTGTTTAGTTCGATTGATTTACAAGCAGAGCAGCATCAAGGAAGCACCCTACCCAATTCGATTCTGCTTTCCTTTGGACAACCTGGCCGGCTAATGGTGCATAATTGCGAATGCAGCATGTTAGTTAACTGGGCATTTGAATTTCGCGCCTACTTTGTTTAAGTATTGCTGGCGGTTAAAACGATGGTGAACTCACAGAAATGGCGGGCGCGCTTGACTGGAACTGGGAGGTGAATGAGGGGACGCTTCAAGGTCTGGCGCTAAATGAGAAAACAAGGAGTATGAGAGTGCAATAGCGGAGAGAATCCTGATTGGCAGGGTGTGAAGGTCATGTCAAGCGTGCAATTAGCCAATTGGAGAGTAGAAAGGCGGACTTGATCCAAGAATTGCGTTGCTAAGCAAAGCCCCATCCTTGGAATGACCCCACTCCAGTATTCTAATCTGCCGCCGTTGTTTTACTGTTCCGGTTCTCGCGTTTGTTGACCAAACTGGCGTCTGATCGCAGCATGGTGTTTCACTTCCTAACAGATGCCATGCATGTAATAAATTGATAATCAATCACGAAAAACGGACACACGTGTGGAAGGCGTGTGAGTCGTTAAAAAAGGAATAAGCCACACAACCAGGTGGCAGACAGTTGGCTAGACGCCTACCCGACGTGCTGGAACATCCGCGTCGCGCCTGTTCTGGCTTGGAGGGGATATCAAAGAAGCCGATTGAGAGGGCGTTTCTAGACGAAGATTTGACATGGAAAAAGGCGCCGTGCATGGAGACTAAAAGACGAAAGTCGGGAATGAGCATGATCAGGGGATTTTTCACCTAACAAACAAAGTTAACGGAGAGGCACAAAACCACACGCCTCAAGTTAAAAAAAATACGGACTTGTTTAGTCGAATGTGGATTTCATTGCTGTCGTATTAGCCCCGGATTCAAAATTGTAGCGCACTGTACTGATTGGTTCTGTCGAAGAACCAATCAAATTGGGCGAAACCGAGAGTTGACCAATCAACGAGTGAGGGTTGAGACAAGACGCAGGAATTAGGACACAACGCTAGTTGAACTCACAAATGGGGTGGGCAACTCGTCCGAGAAAGAAGAGCCACCAGGTGGCGTGTCCGCACTCAAACTTGTTTCCATCGGTGACTTGTGCGGCAGCGATTGAGGGGTACGTAAGGCTGAAAGGTCAAAAGCAAGGACAGAATCAGGCGGCGTCATTCAACAACACCAACTCCAGTTGGTCGAATTACAATGTCGGCGACCATCATAAAAGCGAGCTCGACCAATGAGAATGCAGCGGCCGAGTTACACATGCGCACACACTCCAACCTGTTACCTCGCAAGATGAAGATAAACATTTTCTACAACACACCAAGCCTTTGACAAGCCGACAAATAAAACCAAAATTGTGGAGTCGTTGGCGATTCGTGAAGGATTTGATCTCAATCTGACAAGTCATTAAGACTTGAAATCGCACCACACCAAATACCCCCCCCCCCGGTCTCACTGCTGTGTCGTAATGACGCTGGCAGTGTTGAGGCGAGTTCCACAGAAACAGGTCTTGATGGGGACTCGAAAAAAACCGTCCTACTTCAAACCCCAAACTAAATATCAACAATCAATAAGTAATTCTTAAAAATCAATAGGTTTGCTACTACGCAGCCTTAATCTACTCTCAAAAGGAACATTCAATAGTTTGTGAATCCGTGACGTCTTCTTCGAAGTCGCATTTGACTTGACGATTGATCGCACATTTGTGACCACAACCACCTCGACTAGGTCGTCGATAAGCTCTTCCGCCCCAATTGGTCAGAATGCATTGCTGAAACAGCTTCCGCTTCGCCGTGATTCTCACATTTCTGTACCCGATCCCCATCATTTACACCGGCAGATGCACCACGACATAGAAACACGACCACGATCGCAGCTACGACACCATACAAATCTGACCTTATCGATCTGCACTGCGCCTTCTGGGATTCCAATCAGCTATCCTCGCCTCGAAACAGAGACTAACCCGGCCAACCACCAATGAGACGTGGCATCTGCTTTTTTTCCGAAGATAACCCAGTTCTACAACTTCACGGAGTTTTACAAACAGCAGTGGAGTCGTCTTCCCCCCCCCCCCACCCCGAAATCACAGCAATGGAAGAATTCCTTCCCCCTTTCTTATCGATCGAACTTACGATCTTCTAGCTCGTGAACATCGCCGGTTCACCGCACCTTCCAAGAAGGCAGTGTGACACCACCACTTCAGTTTAAAAACCCTCGTAACAACATCTGCGCCCATAAGCAAAAGTGCACCAACAATTAAAACGGCATTTCGCAGTGCCACACAAACATGCCACGAACCGACTACCGTACAGAACACGCACCCGTTGCATCTTGGCTGTTTGGAGAGGAAGAGCACAGAGGTGGTCCATCGCCGCCGCCGGCCACCACCACCTCCTCCTCCTCCTCACAGCGTTGCGGGGAGGGCGGCAGAGTCGGAGGCGGGAGAGACGAGGCGCAACAGGACTCAGGTGGATCGTTGTCCCCGGTCTCGGCGTCCGCCACAATGGGAGGCTGGGGACAGTCAATTTCCCGCAGCAGCTCGTCAATGAAGTCGTCTAGGCTCTGCTCCAAAATGTTCTACCGAGAATTAAAAAAAGAGAGAAAAATAACAGACCAACGCTCATCGCCTGGTCCGCTGTTCAACACACCGACCACTCTGAAGACTAATCACGGCGTGTCGGTGGTACTGTGGAACGATGTTCCAGAGGTCTACATGATTGAGTGCACGATGCTCAAGGGATGAAGAGAGTCCTAGTGTGTTATCAAGGATACATTTTGTTACATGTTACATGTGTCAGTCACTTCTTTTCCAACACCTAGTCGTAAACCTTCACGTTAAGCTAGAGGCAGTTGACACTATCTCCGGAAAGAGCCTAACCCTCAAGAAAGGAAAACACCACGTACGGTAGTTGACTGATTCAGTTCAGGAGGGAGCGGGAAGTCGAGGCTTTGGGACGACGTGGAAATAGGCGGGGGTTCCGGCGCGTCTCCACCGCCGACAGTGCTGAGGTTCGTGTTGATTCTGTTTGCGACTGTCTCCGCGTTCGCCACGAGATTGGAGATAACGCGCTACAATCAATTAGTCTTTTGTTTTGACGCAATGAAAAAAAAACCGCCTAGAAGGCTGCCGCCGACAGGTGAAAGCCAAGTGTGGAAAAAACGAACCTCAATATCCACCTCATCGTCAGCAACAGATGTAGGCAAAGTTGATGGATTGCCCGTCTCCTCCTCCAAGACATTTGGGGGATCATCCGAGACGTGGATTGGTCTACAAAGAAAAAAAACCAGAACCGATAGGTGTTGGTTTACGCAAGGTACGTGACATCTTGTTAAGTTAAGAAACAAACAAACACGACAGAATAGCCGAACTATAAACAAAATTGACTAACTTTTCGTGGCGCTTCCTGCGTGACGACGATGGTGATGGTGACGACGTTCCGATGACCTTAAAGGTCACTTGTGGGGCAGGCAGGGCCCTGATTGGATTCGGAAAGAAGGCGATTCGCTGAGACGGTATTCCTGGCGTGCTCGACCGTATTGTCGCCAGGCGAACGGGGTTTACGCCTATACCTGGGAGGAGACACGAAATGGCGTTGGAGAATAAAAACCCGTTGTTTACCAATCAATACAAATCAACAAACCCAAACTGCTGCGCTGAGAAGTTGCAGAGGAGATGCGGAGGAATCGGGTGGCTGGCTGTGGCGGTGTTGCCGGAAACGGAGGTCCACTGCGAACGCTCGGAGCGGAAATAACGATATTTGGCCTGGAATTTGAACCCCTAGCACTACCAGCTTTGCGCGACAGTAGGCCACGTAAGGCGCCTACTGCTTCACCAGGTCGACACACAGACGCAGTAGACATTGGAAAAGCTATGACTTCTGACTCAAGCTCCTCGTTAACTAGTGAAAAACAACAAAAATTTCAGACTTAACAAGTGGGATTCCATTCTACGTGAGGCGAATAAAAAAGACAATTGTCCGTTTCAGCTTTCAAAGTTGTCAGAATACAATATAGGTTCAATGTGAAACCGCGAAACTCGGAATAACAATTGCTTACTCAAATTGACAACGTTGACGTAGTCTTCCAAAAGATTGACCAATGAGACACCGCCGACACGACAGGTAATATCACGTGCGCTGTGGAACTGGGTGCGCAACTCGTCTAGATTGGAACATTCGTGGAAAAATGTATTGCAGGTTTCAGTGCAACCAAGATCATTTAAGTAACCTGAAAAAAGATGGGAAGGAAACTAGACTAAAAAATATTCGGCATAATATGAATGGGACCAAATATTAAAAATTCATTTTGCATTAAATTGTAAATCCAAGCTTAACTTTCTTCGACGGTAAAGTTATATGATGCGGTACTTTCCAATATAATCTTACACATTGTCGATTTCACGAAAACTAACACCAAGGCCTCAGAATTTTTCTACGTTCGCATGTTAAGACTCATAGTATTACAAACAGATTACACGATTCCTGTTATTGATCTTAGCACTTTTGGCAAAAAATGTGTTATGACTATGCCTGTAGGAATGTCAATTTGCATGGCTTTTTAAGATCATGATCTATAAACTAAAAAGACCAAAACACTAGAAGAGATTTTAATTTAGCCCAAATGTCTTAGCTCTGTTTTGACGTAAATTCATTTTACGCAGTGGAAGATAAAAGGTGTCAAGACACAATGAACAAAAAATACACACCCAAAATCAGGCGACATATTTCCGATGGAAGAAGTGAAAAAAATAACTGTGCCACCATATTCTCAAGCGAGAGTATAATCAATCGAGTAGGGAAACAATGACCAAATGTCAGTAAAATTTCAAGCAGCGCTCCATAACCTTAGTCAATTAAAACGAATGTCTAGGAAACGTTTTGAATTAGTTTATGACTGATAAGTTTTCAAGATTGACATCCGGTTTACAAAATTGTTTGAACATCAGTACAGTTTTAATGCATGAATAATACATCACACTCTGATCTCAGGACAATGTTCCATTTAAAGGCAAATTAGCTGGCCAGTTTGTTTCAGTTCCTGGAGTTAATGAAATAAAAAGCAAAAAAATTTAAATTGTTGAATTCTAGTAAAAAGGAGCAAAGAGCACATGCACAAATATTTCTTCTGTTCAAAGAATTTTCAAAAATCAACCTTGTTTTATTACGAAAATATTTTCTTATCTTGTTTGATTTAACTACGATGCGCTTAACACGAAAAGAATAACTGTTTCCGATAAATACCTGTGTACTGGAGTTTGATGACATTTTATTGATTTTGTATTTAGTATTTATCTACTTTCGCCTTTGAAAAATGCTGCTTCTGCAATAATAGAAATTGCTTTAATATTATGGAAAGAAATCGAGAATTTTTTATGTGATTCTAAAAAGCCGTGAAAATAAATTATAAAAATATGACTAAAGACTAAGAAATCGATTTATAAACAATGTATATTTTCTATCTTCTGACTAGGTGAATATTGTTCGAAAACTAGAACACTGTTGATAGTCTAAGTTAATAGGAGATCCCATGAAACCTATGTCATTTTTACGACAGTTGATTGAATTTTAGGGGACCTTACATGAATGTTGAAAAAAAATTTGTGAATATGCCACCCAGCATGCTTGCAACATGAAATGATTAAATAAGTTTCGATAACTCTGTTCTAGCCAAACCATGACCTTGTAAAAAAAGATTTTTAAAATCATTTAGTATAAATATTATCAACCTAATATAGACATTTTGAATTAAAGCTTGTAATTTAAGCATATAATGACTTTGAGAATTTGTTATATGATTTTGAAGGTTTGACGATGAGTTTGAAGAGGCAATTTTTACATCGTAAATAGCATTTATTATACCTTTTGTAAGAACGCATTTTGTCAATTGAATCGAGTTTCAAGTTTGGTGCAAAATTACGACTTTGATCTTACGAAGAAAAATTTCAGTAACTCCAAATAAACTAGGATCTGAGTTACCTGGCTTTTAAAGGTTCTGGGGTCTGTTTATTTATTTTGGTTGTCTTTGAGCCCTAGGGTTTTCAAAGTAATATCAACTGATCTATTTACATTTGAATGTCTGAGTGTGGTGGCAGATCTTTTGCTATTTTAGTACTAAAACGAAAAGCTTTCTTCACTATAATGCATTTGTTACTTTAATTTGCGACAAGTATTTTTGTTTCGTGATTGTATTTGTTTTTAATCGAATTTCCCCTCGTTTAACCGACTGGGCAGTGTAAATTCATTTATCATTTGGTTTAAGTGATATACGCATTCTTTAACCTACGGACTTCAATATTATTATAGTCACTTCCAATTAATTAAATAAATGAGATTTGTATTTAACCAAGGGCATAACTTGCTTTCAATTCGATTTAACTCATAGCGCTACTTGCTGGTTTATCGAAATTTGTTTGACCGCCTAGCACCTATGGCAGTCTAGTAAAAGAAAATTTCTGCTGAACTGAACGCACATCCAATAGGCTTTCATGGCTGAGCGTATTTTGTCATATCCACCTTGTTGTATTTTGATCAAGTTTTCAGTCAGTTGTTAAGCAATGCAACAAATGATTACTTGCGACGTATACTGACAGCCGTTGGGGCCTACGGCGGTTTCATTTGTTTGATTGTATGTCAAACCAATTATTGACATGCTGACCAAGGAAAACAAGAAAAATTTCGCATTTTTTTTACTATCTGGACAATGCAGATTCCATTGTCAAAGGGTCACGTGCAGAGGCCACGAGTTAGTGAGTACAATTAGTACTTGAAGATTTTAAAGGCATATCCTCAATGTTTATGACAGCAATAAACTCCAGAATAAATTATTTTTATGGTTGGAACGAGCTGACTTCCAAAAAACGGTTTTCATACAAACGATTTTGTCAGCTACCCATGAGCCCTCGCCGTAAATGAGCACAAGAGCGCCACTCGCATCAAAAATGGCCGGCCACATGATGCTACGAAGAGCTTATTCAGAAATCGCTTCACTGCCCAGCGACCATACTACACCAGTAGAACAATTTAGGCTGCAGAAATAATTGCTTAAACACTGGTCCATTGATAAGCGACAAAAAAGCAAATATAGGTAACTACCGTGCTGAATTCTAAGGCTCCAAATAGCTCCCAATTTAAGGGTTAAATAATCACACAGGACTGAGGTCATTAGGTGATTTTTAGAGTACTTTTAAGGTTGGTGGCCCACAGGCACCATGAATATCCTTTTGAGTTCATGCAAAATTTGTTACTAGCCTGTGTGAACGTTCAGGCTGCTGTAGCACCAGCCTGAGTCACTGACCAAAATCGATTTATCTAGTGACACTCAACATGGTGGCGAATTCGGCTTAACTTTCGAAATTATCTGACCGAAGTCTAACATAGAATTGACCTATTTGTTAGGTTATTGCAGAACGTTGCACATAACTACCTTTTAACAACTTCATAGGGTGAAATAATTAGTGAATGAACAGTTAGAGATCTTTTCACGCCCTAAAGTATAGTCTTTCTGGTAGATGAACGTGTGGTCAGCAGTGGTTTCCCAACCAAGTTATTAAAATTATCACAAGCTGGTTTCTCTAAGACAAAGCCACTGAACTTTTAACGTGAATAGTGTACCACAAACACAAAACTTGCCCAAAACAAACGTGTTGTTTAAACTGATCGAATTCCAGACACTAAAGGCGGCAGATCACAAGGAATTAGCATCTAATTATTCCTATTAGCCGCGTTTTGCGTCCATGTGTGTGGTGAATCGAACACAATTGTATCGTTTATCGCATCAAAATTTGTGCACACGATCATTCACACCGCACCTCGGTGAAAAAAAACAAATTAATTATTCCGTTTTTTGAGGTGTGATCTGTTGGATAAGTGAACAGCCCGTCTTGGTAGCGCTTTGAAGCACTCGCTATGCGTTTGTCCACACAGCAGCAAATTTGGCTGATCAAAAGCACACGAGAACAAAAGCAAACAGCAGTTGCGTGGTTCTAAATCACTGTCGCCTGATGCTGCGTTTCGACCAAGCGCAAATTGCGTTTTCATTTTATACTGATACGAAGCAACCTCTTTCTTAAAATATTTAAATGCAAATTTAAGAAGCCCGCAGGTTTAAGTGGCACTTTGTTCAAAGTAATTTCCTTCAAAATTTCAACCAATTATACGCGTCAAAATCTAGACTCGGACTTGCAGGTGAAAGGCAACTGAACAGTGTTCAACCAATCACCGATGAGTACTCCTGACGCACAATCGATCTCGCGAAACCACTCTCAGAGCCACTATTTCCTCAAAAAAAGTATGTTGATATTTAAATCACACCGTAGTAATCTGGTCCTGGTAACTTTGCCAAGTGCAGTTGCAGTCTATCAGCGTGTTGACCTTTTGAACTCTCAGCGCAAGAACGGTTGCCAGAACCTCAATAACCGCGACTTAGTACACTGTTAATTAGCAGAAGCACACAAAAGGTAAAGAATTTTTCCCTCAGAGAAGTGGAGGCGGCTGGAAAAACTTATTCTTAGGGAAACCTCTGACATTCACAGGGCCTTGTATGAACACAACGCGTCTTCCTCGTGAAGCCACATGCTTCAATCACAACTAACTTGTCCACTAGTCAAAATTGTGCACGAATATGCGCAAGTGTGCATTCTAAGTGTTGGTTTGTAACGCCAGCGATAATACCTAAGGCCGGATTCAACGCTATTTGCATTACCACTTCAACCGGCTTGGTTAACACAGTCATTCCTACCCGTAACTGGGGTTTTCGCGCGAAAACACACATTAGAACAAACACGAATGCAAATTATTGTCAAAACCCACGATTACAAACGACAATCAAATTTAATGTGTGTTGTGATTTAAAAAGTAGAATGCAGGTGCATCAATAAATTGACAATTTCAATGAAACTGAATAGGTTCTATCAGCTCAAATGTTTAGCTTTCGTTGAATCGCATCAAGTTTCATAAATTGCCAGCATTTGCGCACATGGTGATTGTTAGATTCCTCTATTGAAGCAAAACTGCCCATTAAATTGCTTCAAGATTCTCCCGAAATCACTCCAAATAAAGTAAGTTTATTATGAACAAAATCCAAGAAACACGGACCGAAGTTACTGAGAAAGAAGTCTTTTTTGAAAGTAGAACTAAGGGGAACGTTTTACCGTGAAGTTTGATTAGCGAATAGTGATTTGAAACCTAAATTTCTCTCCACTACCGACGTTCAGAAAACCGCAGCTGACGACGATAGATGTGTTTCTTGCAATTGCGGGAAAGAGAACTGCAAGCAGTGGGGACTGGTAATTTTGTTGATTGAGGTAGGGGAACGCAACTGAGGAAAAGTAACCACTGAAATGGAAAGCAATTTCAGCTGCGTCCGGAATCCACTTAACTTCTAAACTAACTGGATGGGCGATTGTGAACATGACGTCACACGTCCCCAAATAAGTAATTGTCTACACGTAGTGAAGGGCTTTCAACTTTCATTTTTTAAAAAGGCTGTCTTTTTAACCAGACAAAATCAGTCATTAATAGTAAAAACTATCCAGACCACATAACGCACCCACACGTTTTCAAAGTCGTTTGTTTCTCTAAGAAATTTTAATCTAGATAACATCGTTTAAGCATCACTCGTTATTATTATCAAATGATTTGTTGAATCCGTTCTTGATTACATTATTCTGCTTTTCTAAATTTTCGACCATACCTCAATAAGATTTTTAGTCCAAAATTTTAAACATGACAGGTTTTGCAGACAAAGTATCAACATCTAAGCACCTAGTTGAAACTTACACCGTGCTGCCTTCGTAGTTTGTAGACGGAAAGTATGAAGCTGGACCCAAACTGGCTTTCAGCGATTCGTCCTATTAGACAAAGAAATTAAATACCTGTAAGAGGACAAGAAAATAGTAAAACCTACCACAGCGCCACAGGAAACTGCTATTGAGCTACCATTTATATCTGGGAGGTAACCGTAGATCTATATAGGCTTTGTGGGAATGGTCGAGTGCGTTACCTTATTCATTTTCAAGTATACACACAAATTCTGGTCCGCATTTAAAACCTGTCGGGGGTCTGAGCAAACCCCTAAAAGGTCCAGTGGGAATTTGCAGGCCACGTTAATGTCCGGATTGATACGCCGACCAGTTCGAAAATCACAGTCCGTTTGTGAGCGTTCATAATTCTGTAGATACTTTGTCATGAATTCCAAGTAATTTGTTTCGTCCTCAGTGTCAAACAGTGGTGTTCGAATCAGCGGCCCGTTGGCATCAACTGGAGGCAGGAATCCGATCCCTTTGAACAAGAAAGTGTGAAATAATAGCATTATACTGCTGGATGCATTATCCACAATATAAAATGTCAGATTAAATGGTTACAAGAAGCCATTTGTTACATTGATAGCCACTTAAATATTTTGGTCCTGTATTATATCTTACAGTTTGACTAAACATGTTCAAACGTTTGTATCAAAACCCAGATGTGGAAATAAACTTAACCTTTGAATATCTAAAACACAAGCCAGTAATTATATATAAATTTTGAAAGCTGCCAAAATTTAAATGTCAAAAGGCAAAAACAAATGTTTCCAATTTTCAAAATGTCGATGAAATTAATCCATGACAGTGACAGGAACTTGCTGACATGAACTAAAAGCCTTGACTAATTGTCGTAAAATTTTACGTGTACAGGCATTAATAAAAAAACATTTCTTTTAATTAGAGCAATGCAGTGCCAAAAATGGGGTTCTTACCTGGGTTCAGTCGCAGTAGACTTTGCTGTCCAGTAAGTGTTGGAACTTTATCGTTTATAAATCCATACATAACTAGGGAAATCAGGCCACACAAAGATCCAAAAAGGCACGTGTAGAAGACAATGTAATAAATAATTATAAGGGCTACAAATTAAGTTTGACATTTTGGTCGATAGTTACCCCAACTCTTCCATTTTCGGTTAAGAAAGGTGCGCTCTTTTGGGTTTAAAATAAATAAACCACAATTGCGGAGTTTAAGGTTAAGGGAAGCCTTAAAAGCACCAAAGTCTTTCATTGCGCAAAAAGTGGGCTTTGAAAAATTTGCATCTGAGAGGACGTAATAAGTATCTAAACTTGAAAATTAAAACAAGTACTTCTATTTTACAAAACAATTCTTTTGCAAGGTTAGAAATATATATTTTGCAGCATTACCTTTAATTAAATTATTAAAAAATCATATAAAATCATTAGGTAACAAAAAACACTGAAAATGTTAAATATTTCAATTGATGCCATGATTTTCAGGTATATATCCGTCTACTTTGATTTATTAAACCTTTTCCACATTGCTTGAAAAATAAATCTTCAACGGATATATTGGGTGCAGCCTTAGGAGTTATTATTTTCCGTTATTGCGACTTTATATTTCATTGCTCTGACGTTTTTACCCTAATCCATAAAGGAATGCTTAATTCACGTTTACTTGTAAAACTATTTACTTGTGCCATTCCGAAAAGCTCAAGTGGAGTCTAAAAAATGTGAACTATGACAAATATGGCAAACCTACTGAGCTTACACTTTAGAAAATGCCCTGAATTTACCGACGCATCTTGCTTCTTTTTTTAAAAGCTACAAGGATTTCTTAATTAAATCAAATTCATGCAGTGCAGAATTATGATTTTACACTAAAGTTTTTCAGAATTGATTAAAAAATTACTGATCTGGCCCTGATTACACACACTAACTTTTAAATAAATGTTTAGTGCTAAGCAGTAACTGCTGACTTCGACAACATTACTAAGCTGAGGTTGATTTCGAACGACAAAATCTGAGAATAATGCCGTAAATTTTTACTGATCTGTATTAAATTTAATCATGTGTAAACATTATATAAACTAAACCTTTAAAATTGCTAAGGAATTCAGTAATTAACCAATCATGAGAAATATTAATCAGTACCTAGCTAAAATTTCCGATAATGTGAAAATCCACTTCTGTCATACAGCACTTTAATGCTTTCGTGTACTACTTTTAGTCAGGTCTGTAAGTACCGGGTGAAAAGGTTAATTTTTTGACTGCAGCATATCCTTCAGTTTCTCGTCGAGACTCATAACACACCACTTCACAACCATTCTTATCGACTTACTGTGCAATCACCCATAGGCAAATCAACATTTTAATATTCATTGCTTTCGAACTTCAGTGACGTAAAAATCATTTCTTTTCAAACTAACTAAATCACAAGCTCGTATTTGGATTTTCTTTGTCAAGAAATAAACAAATTGCTGATTTTATTCAAGATCTCACCTCATTAAGGAACTAAGCATGCAAGAACATCAATTCATGCAACTCAATATATCAGCTTCTCCAGTTTCAAAAATTAAAAAAAAAGTTAAACTTTAACTAACAAGTGGTCCCAAACGTTGCAATACTGGGAGCTATCTTCGTTATTAAACTAACATCATTTTGCTTTGTTTTAGTCATTTAAAGGTCATTGGGCCATTTCTTGTCGAATGCACTTGGATAGGTCAATGGATGGACCAGTGGATGAGACAACAGACACACTTTGTACGGGATCATGCTTTTGTTGTAGAGCTAAGAATACAAGCCAAGAAATATGCGTGAAGCATGCGGTTATTTAGTTAGTTAACAGCATAATAATTCTTCTTAATTTATAAACGCCACACAATTTCCGCGCACAATAGTTTAACCGAAACAAAACCGTAAATTTACCGTAAAATGAAGTATATTTATCACAATGTTGGTCACAATTCTAATCTTATCAATGGTTTTGTACAACAAGGGCATCAAGAGAACTCAAAGGTAATCGTAATGAACAAGGTAGTTAGAACATATGTACATGGCGAGTGTTAAATTCACCAATGCAATCACTGGGCTTCTGACTGCAGGTTTTAATCACGGATTGTCCCGGACATCGAGAGCCACGCCTGCAATGAAAGCATACCTCAATGTTTGTTTAACATTCAACCAGCCAATAAACGAGAACAACTGTAGAATTGACCCTGAGACAGAACTCACGCTGGATTGGACTGCTTAGGTGGAAGGAATCGCGTTTGGAGACCTCGAGGTGGGTGCCGGAGATGCTGGCAGAAATCACATTTCGCCTGGTGATTGCTGGCACGATCTCAGCCCCTGTTCGAGGCAGGGTTGAACGGTTCGGCCGACTCAGTGCCTCGCCCTGGCGACTGCGTCTGCCAATGTCCACTGCGGCAGTCCGAGGTGACGCCATTGGTGACTGAGGGGTTGTACCAGTGATTCTAAATCGGCACACAATAACTACAGGGTAGTGGGTTGGAAACTCTTGTTAAATTGGTGCAGTTTAGCTGGAAGGTGCTGTCACAGGTGTTCTGAATTTAGCAATATTTGAACTGGTAGGGCTGACTTAGTGAAGCAATCGAGACAGAGACGTCTGCTTGGCACTTGGCGCCTACCTAAGGGCCCCAGGCTCCACGTTGCCGCCAACAACTTCCACGGAATAGCGCTGCGGATGTTCACGTTGCTGCTGCTGCTGTGGTTTCGAGCTTTGACTAGCCGGACGCTTCTTGCGCACAGCCTGGGCGTCCGGTGTGGAGATGGGGATGGCGACTTTTTGTAGAGCACGCGCGTTCAACGGACCTGGCGTCGTTGAACTCTTCTTTTGGTAGCCCACGAGCTTCGCGCAGGCCGAACCCTGGACTGTGGAAGATGGACGCGGATCCGTGGAGGCGAGGCGTGACTTGCAGTGCTCCATCACAGAGATGCTGGAGGTGGAGTGGCGTCTGGTAACTTTGGAAACAAACCAACGGAATCATCGTTTTCAACAGTTGCATGGTGTATACACACAGAGGAATTATCTAGTATTTGAAATGTCTTCATTGTCTTACGAACTTACCATAAACTGCGTTCCTGCTCGAAGTCTGAGCCGAAGGTGGCGCGTCATTTGGCATCGGAGGGTCAGATGTTGATTTTCCCATGATGTACTTGGTTTCGTACACGGAGCGGACGCGAGACAGCACCTCTTCCAGGCCCGACTTACTGTTCAGGGTCTGGAGAGTGAAGAGTGTGTCGTAGAGGTCGCCGTGGATGGATGTTTTCTGTGCCGGCGACCCCAACCCCGCGCCCTCCACGACCTGCAACATCGCCCTTCGCCATTCCATGTGCTGCCTCTGGAGCACACTGCGTGGAATACCTCGCACTGGTCTCTCCTCCGCCTGTTTGTCCGCTTCCACGACAACCTCCTCGAGGTCATTCTGTTCGGAGAGCGACTCCTGCGTGAGACTGCGTGTCCGCTCCAGTCGAGGCTCGCTCGAAGGGGCGGCTTTTCGGGCCGGAAGAGGGGTCAGCGAGCGCACCGAGGTGGTGGCGGATGTCGTCGGCGTTGTGGTCGTCGTCGTCGGCGGCGAAAACGACGTCAGCATCGGCTTGGCGTGCTTTGCGCGGAGACGCTGTGGCAGGCTTCTAATGGCCCGAGATTGGCGCGCAAACTCTGTCATGGCGCGATGCGCTCTCCTGCTGAAGATGTCCGTGGTGGTGAGGAGGCGTGTGGGGGTAGGCAGGTCGTTGTTGGCGGAGTTTGTCATTTTTCCTGCGAACACCGGCTCAGATGCCAGTGACACTACAATAAATAAAATCTTTGCATTTTGAATGTAAAGTCGCCTTCTGATGCATTTGATGGCGGCGATTCTAAGTAACTAATCGTTAGAAAACGGAACACAACCTTGAGGATGCTCAGTTGCCTTTGGTAACTAACCAGATCACACGGCCAACACCATTTATACACGCGCTCGGTTGATGGAGCAGTCGGAGAATCATGTTCTCAATCCCTTCATCTACTGTTTGTCAGGCTTGAATAGCGTCGTGGTTGTCATAGCAACATTAAGGCCATAAGTTGGCAAATTTGGAAGTGCCGAATCGTATTGGCAATCTTACACAACCAATCAAAAGTGTGGTCACTGATACACCAATCAACTGTGCGCAAGACGCACGAGACAACCAATCAGCGACGAGGGGAAAAGTGACAAGCGCCAATTTAAAGCACACTTGCTTGAGGTCTGTGTGAGGTCATCGCTGCCATCGAGATCCTCGTTTTCGTACTGGCGAAACACCTCGTTGGCATGAATGATCAGCAGCTCGATTACACCTCTGAACGCGCCGTGGAACGCGAACTGGGAAGGCCTGAAATAAACAAGTAAAGTTATCGTGAATTTGTGGTAAATCACACAACCTAATGCTTTTTGTTTCTGGCGTGATTTGCTGTGAATTCAAAACCTCGGTGAAGGAGCATGAAAAGGGCTTGTTCCTTGACTTATCAACCAATCACGTTCAAGTACATGCTATGTTGCTGCGGTGGTGATGATTGTGGTCGTGGTGGTGGGGGTGGCGATGATGGTGGTGGTGGTGGCGGTGGTATTGATAGTGGGGGTGGCGTTGGTGGTGGCAGTGATTGTTGTGGCGATGATGGTAGGCTGTTTTGCCCGATTGGTAGTTTTGTGAACAAAGGCCGTGGCTTATCAAACTCACACCGCGCCGTTCTGATTGCCGTTGTCTGCGGTCGAAGCGGCGTCGTCCAGCGTGGCGTGCGGCGCTGCAAAGAGCGTTGGTCCGAAGATGATGCTGAGGTTGGCGGGGGTCATGCGGTTCTTCTCCGCGAACTCGGTGACCCTATTGAGAAACCGGAAGAGGTAGCCGGCGTTGCGGTGGTAGGCCTCGGGCATTTGGCTGGCTGTCGCCTGGAGGTGTCTTATCTGCTCATCGCTGTCGGTCCTACAAAAAATTTGTGTTCACGCAGTTTGTAGACGATGAAGGCAATTCATGTTTACAGCGTCCGCCTGCGCAAGTCTTGGTTTATGCATTACCCTGTATACTCTACCTTCTTACCTACATGTTCGTTGTTAAGCGATTACATTTAACATTCTCTACCTCTGGAAATGACGTTGGTGGTTGTGGTGGTGGTGGTGGTGATGGTGGCAGATGTGGGGGTGGTTATGGTGGTGGGTGCGGTGGTGGTGGTGGTGGAGATGGTGGTGGTCGTGGTGGTGGGTGCGGTGGTGGTGGTGGTGGCGATGATGATGAGTGTGGTGGTGGGTGTGGTGGTGGTGGTGATGATGATGTGTGCGGTGGTGGTGGTGGTGATGATGGGTGTGGTGGTGGTGGTGATGGAGATGGTGATGGTCGTGGTGGTGGGTGCGGTGGTGGTGGTGGTTGTGGTGGTGTGGGTGGTGCTGGTTGTGGCAGAGGTGGTGGTGGTGTTGACGGTAAGAAATGTGGACTAAAGAACAGACCAAGGTATTCTCTAGCTAGAACGAGATGCCATTTCTGGAAACCTGTTGCCCGAACCTCGAAGTTCAAGCCAGTATAGAAAGCACACTTAATTTCGGCTAAAGAGAAATTTGAATTAGAAGAGTTACTAAAACACATTTTACTAATTCTGACAATTAAGCAATTACCTCCTTCCTATTTACATATTAAAGAAACAAGGTTGTCTTTGACAGTATAGCAATGTACGGAGATAGCATGCAGCATTCTAATAACCTACAACCAAACTACTAAAAACCTTTATAAGTAGCTAAAGCTTACATCTCTAGTGTGCTGGACCACTGGTCCAGGAGGAGCGAGGTGAGCAGTGGCTCGGGCAGGCTGCGCAGGTACTGCTTCATTGCGTCGGCGATCACGTAGGGGTCGTACTGGGCTATCACGTTCTCCGCTCGGAGCGAATTCAGCGCACTCTGGGGGGTGGGGGAGGCACAAGCAAACGCCATTTAATGCACCATCTCCTACGGGTACTCATCACAAGCAGAATCACCAAATATTTGTTTGGCTACAGCCACAAATGCGTCGTTTGGTAGAATTTCCATTTTTCTAGCACACAACCACCTTTTTGTTTGTTTGAATTGCTACTACTTGGTGTGGACGCCGAATCAGGATATCTCGGCGGTATCTCAAGGGCTCAGCCAATCATCTGCCAGTGGAAGCGGCAAACTGTGGTTACGTAAAACAGAAACTTGCAGGAATATTACCTTAAGTGTGTCTACTTTGGTCTTGCTCCCGGCAATCCGAAAAATGCCCTAGAAGAAAAACAAAATCAAAAAATCATAATCTAACACACTACTGAAAACATGGAAGTAGCCGGGAATTACGAAACAATTCGCAAAATTTTACTAGCCAAAATGTGAACAATGAGCCACGAATCTGCGAGGCACGTATTTTGTGAGTGCGAGGTGAGATCGCTGAACATGTGGCCTTGTTGCGAACAGGTGCAACTCAAGCTCCAGCATCTTTGTGGGGCGGCACTGCAAGTCGCACACCGCGGGGTGATGATGAGGGGGAGGTGGTGGTGGTCGTGGTGGGAAGGGAAGAAAGATGGGAGGAAGTAGGGAAGGGGAACGTGCGGCTGGTCGGTCGGACACTACTTACCTCTTCGCAGAGCGCCGCCATGTTGTTAAGCGATCGCACGCATTGCTGCAGCGGGTAGGCGATTCGTGCGTGGGTTACCGCCAGATGCGTCTCCAGGTTGCGACCGTACACGGGCAGGAGACACTGCTCATCTGCAAAGCCCACGAAAGCACACACAAAAAGACTAGAGTTAACTGCGACACCATGCGCACTTTTTTAGCTGGTGTCGAAAACATGTCAAAATTCTTGCACTTACACAAGTTACCGATAAGGACGAATATTTGAAACAAAAATCACAAGTAAACGTCTACTTATAACCAATAAGTAGACGTTTTTGTATATGACATCCCGAAATTGCTCACCGAGTTCAGCCCTGAGGAGAGGAGCCAAGTCTTCCAAGATGGCAGCGCACCTCCGGTGGTAGGTGGCGGTGATCTCGACCATGTCGACCAGGGCCTGGGAGCACTCCAGAGTGGACATCGTCTCGAAGTTGAAGAGCTCATGCAGGGCCTTCTCCTACAGGACAGAAAAAATAACCGTTTGAAGGAGCCATTCTCTCACATCGGAACGTCTACCAATCAGATGATGGTAGAAACTGGTTTGCCAAGACCTAAGATTCAAGATAGATAGGGCGAATTTGTCAAAAGGGTCTAGCATTGTGTTGATCATTGGATTACCCAATGATTTTGCATGATTTTTAGAAACATTACTTAAATTGCATTTAAGTAGTACTTTTATTTTAATTGTCGTGGTTGATTAACAAAAAAGTGGTGATTGATGATCTCATTTCACAGACAGTGGTTGGGGAGAACAGTCGCTGGCTCTCTTCCCTCCAGATGTTACACAGGCGAATACGAAAAGTAGAATCTGTCATCTACTCAGTTTTACATAAGTAGCAATTGATGAATCTGAGAATGTGCGAGACTTGCCTTAAGAAGCTGAGATTCCGCTTCCAAGTCCTCCTTGATAGCATTCAGTTGAGTTGCCTTGGCTGTCCGCATCAAATTTCCTTCGCCATTCGGTGTGACCGGGAAGTATCCTGCTTGTGAAGCTTGATTAATGAAGGGATATTACTTGGTATAAATTCGGTGAAAAGTATTACTACTAATAAACTATAAGTAGTGTTTATTGTACAAAACGCAACGAGATGTGCACAAAATGATGTAAGACGCTATTCGGGAACCAGATCGTGTGGAGCGAATAATGGCGACAGAAAATTTTTTCATGAACTTAATGGAAGTGCCTCAGACATAGCAGTCTGAGTTTTACGACTATCCACTAAACAAAATTAAAGTCTACAGGTTATTCAAGTTATAGCCCCATGTGAACAAATCATAATATACAGAAACGCGGACTGTAACATAATTTTACCGATCTTAATGTGGGAAAATGGTCCTTAGGGATTTGAAACAATTTTCTACTTGTAAATAACAGGTAGCATCTTTTCAAAGACACAGAAAATTGCAGCTGGTGGCGCAGTTTGGCCACACAAGGAAATTTAGGGCTTGCAAATTGATTCGCCGAATCTGCGATTTCGGTAACGAGCATACTGCAGCCTGGTGTCTTACCCTTTGAGGGTGGGGATCCATCCGGGAAAAGAGGCGATGGCACGCCCTTAGGGGAACGCCGGTCGCCTCCTGATTGGCTGTTGATTGTCTTACGGGAGGGCGCACTGATTGGTGGGGACACGGTCTCCAGCAGCAGGTTCTGAAAATCAATAAGAGATAAAAGTTGTTAGCCTCGTTTAGCAAACATGACGTGTACCGCTTCAGTTCAACATTGCAAAAATTGCCTCCACACATTCATTCACATTGAAATTGACCAATTACGTTGTAACTTCACCTCGTGAATGGGCAGTGTAGGTGACCCCTGTTTCGATACATCGCTGCTGCCACACAAATAAGGTCATTTTTTGCAAACATGATGGGATCGCAAGTTGAAAACGCCACCGGCACAACACATTCCTGCCTTTGTCACAGTTAAAACAAATTTCTCACAGGAATTCTCTCCGAGCTGGCCAGCGATTGGCTGTCATCGGTCGAGGCGTTGTGGCCACTGCCAACTGACGTTGCAGCACGTGCCGCGCGCTCGCTGACAGAGCGCAGTTCACCGCCGGCACGCCAGGCCTGACGCCGTGTGCGCGCCATCTCACTGTTATGGCTGGTTGCCTCAGCGACGCGTTTCATTGGACCAATCACGCAGTCCTGGACGCGCGCACCCCAGTTCACGCGAGCTTGCGCCAATTGACTTGAGGCTTGTCCACACCCGAAGAGGAGGTGGCTGTTGAGACGTTATCGAACAACATAATTATCCTTCTACTCATGCGTAAATAAGTAGCAAATGTGTATCAAACATGCTTAAGTTAAACTATCGATTTTTCGAGTTTGGATAATGCAGTAAACTGAAGGTACGACAACTTGTTAAAAATGGGATTTTTTCGACAGAACATCTTGCCTGCCAGCTGGCCACTGCCCACAAGCAAAATCACACGGTTTAGAGGTTCACACACACACGCATACCCCTACAAAGCAAGTTGTGTTAATTACCATGTGGAGAGGAAAGAAGACAACACTTACAAGGCTCGTCTAAACGCAGAACTAGCTAATTTGACATTTACACGATACTGCGTGAAAGGCCAAACACACACACACACACGTGGAAAACAACCGCGGCGAACGCTTGACCGCTCTGCACTATCGTTGCTTGCCGTGTGTGGCTGCGAAAATGATTTACACGACTAGAAAACCCGTGATGCGCAGTGCTGGAAAAGGCGCGATTAGAGGAGAACAAGATAATCGCTCTGTGGAAGCAGTAGGAGCTTCTGACCGGCCTACTGTAGGTTGCCATAGTTACACATCCATCGCTGTTGTTTTAAAAGACAAACAGGGCGCGATATTGGAGTGGTGGGAGATAGGACCCTGAGATGCATGTTTGAATGGACCAGTCAACCAATCGAATTCGGGGAAGACTGAAGCGGTTTAACTGAAATGTTCCCAAAAAATTATTGACTTTTAACTGAGATTTTGGTTACTTGGAAGAATATGCATGAAATTGACTCCAGACGTAGGTAGTCAACGCACCCAGAATCTAACAAGTAAGTTTCCGGACAACTTTATCGATTTTATTGATCTTCAGTCTGTCTTGGGAAATCGCGGGAGCTTGATGTTACATTTGTCTGAATAAAAAACAGACTTATTCAATATGTGCGCGTTTCTATATGGCAAATGGAATAATTTCATGAAATCCCACATGCACATTCAAAAGCTGACTGCATGGCACCGACAAATCTGGCAACCGTTGTACAATTTTAAAAACCGGCCACTCACCACACCTACTGACCAACCCCCAAACCAGGCAAAATCACCTTTTCTAAGCAATTACTTCGAAATAAAGTGATGTCACGTGTTCCATAGACAAATTTGATTCCTTAACAAGCTTTTCATATGCTACTCATCATTCTTTTATCAAACGGCTGTGGTTGTGGAGGCGGGGTTTTCATCTGGGTCTCTTGATTATCGATTTTTGGGATCACTTAAGGACCATACTGTAGCCACTAACAGGACATGTTGGGCTCGAAACACTGGCTGCTTCCAATGTGTGTTTGTGCGTGTTGTGAATCGTGTTTATTCACACTCGCCAATCCGATCACTCAGGGTTCCCCTTTTCGCCAGCCGCGCGGATCCTCAACTCCCCCCTCATTCACACGGACATTTATCTTGGAGTGTCCCCACACCTAGGTCTTGATGTTAGCTCATGTATGACTCACACATCCGAGGTATAAGTACACACGCACAAACCCCACACACGGCACCAACGTGGTTGAGCTTGAAGTAAACGGTTGTGTCCACGTCCTCTCCGGTCTTCTTTTTCTTCAGCGCGGGTATCAGGGAAGCGCAATCGGGCCAGGGTTAATTCCGTGGCCCCGGCGCGGTTCAAGACCACATGCCTGGGGCCCCAACATAGGGATCGCAGTTGGACAGGCTGTTGCAGTGTTCAAGCCCATACTTAGAACTACAAAGACACTTTATTCTATATAGGATGAGGGACAATAATTGGCACAAGAGATGATGATAATGATGAAAATTTCATGAGCACTACCAGCTATCATGGTACTACGAAGCTTTACACTCAAAATGACTTAGTTGTCACACTTCGCACGCCCATCCACGTCGGTTTACATGGGGGAAAGAAGAACGCGTTGCTTTTTGCTCACTCGGGCGCTGATTGGTGCGATGTCAGAGGCTGCAAAAGCCAAGTTTGGCAGTTCAATCGGCTGACTGTGCTGGATTTCAGTCGCCGCAGATAGCATCAAGTTCCCAAAAATGTGATGCAGGAGCTTCACAAGGCTACATTTCGTGGTAGTTAGGTTGTCTGACACCTTGAACTAGAGCTTCGTGGAAAATTGTGAACGCATTGGCTGTCAAGGCGTCTGATTCTTCACAGCGACGTGGCCAAACGGACCTGCGTTGCAGACGAGGGCTGTGGCAACCACACGTGCCCACAGCGCAACAAAGTCGCCACACCGTTAGAAGAAGAAGAATTGGCGGGTGCATTGTCCGGGTGATGCTATCAATCACTCGCTGGGGGGAGCTGTCAGTGTCTCCAGCACAGATTTATAACCTCAGGAGCATCGCCACCGCTTGCTGTTTTGCCACGTCAAAGGCAAGGCCACATATCAGTCATGGTGATTGGCTAATGTGACCAGGCGTTTCGAATCAGTTGGGACCTCTTCAGAAAGGGTGGAATTGCTTCATTTAGCACCGCGAAAACAGGCTTAGTTCCTCGCCCAATTGCAGTCGTAAATGTTTGATTAATTGGTTAGAGAGGAATGTTACACTGGCGATGGCGATGAGGTTGTTTGGTTGCTTGGCATCTCGCAACAGCCCCACAAATTGACCAATGAGCGACGTGGCACAGGAAGCTACGCCTAAGTGCATTCTCAACTCGGGGTAGCATCGTTTCGGCAACATCAAAACAGTTACTGTAGCTTTTATTGCACTTCCACCTCGGCATTAGTCAAACCTCTTTATTTTCTTCAAAAATAACCGAGCTTTAAATATGTGACTGAGAGGCGCCTTCACGATGCCAGTTACCCAGTTCACGAAAGCCCACGAGCACACAATCAACAAGACGATGGTCTCTGGCACATTACGCGATCGTTGGACTCGAAAAATAGTGCACGGTTTAGTTTTTTTCAATTTCGTGCGCGTAATGTGAGTGCAGACCACATTAAACAGCGGTGCGATAAACGTAAAGCTATTCAAAAAGAAGTCAGATTATTTACTGCTGTAAGGACTTTAGAAAAAAATTAATATCAAGAAAATTCAGCCGGAAGCATTAAGCAAGTTATTTTTAATATGATCATTTCAGTTTATGATATTAAACTACCACCCAAAACGCCATCATGTGGTATTATCGATTTACGAAATGAGATCAGGTCTATTTTGTTTCTCATTGGTCGGGAATTCAACCAATCCGAAAACAGGAACACTAAAAGTAAAGAACACACCCAGAAAAAGTATCTTTTTTCTGTTTCTTATTGATAAGAAAGTCAGAGTGAGTTTGCCTAGTGTTTACCTCAGCCATTCCAAAAAAATTGTACTTTGCAGAACAGGAAGAAGCACGGGCGGAATAAAAGAACGGCAGAATTTACCTTCCACGCGACACGCATCATTGAAACAGCTGAAACTGACCTTAGTGTGGGCTGGAGGGCGGCCAGGCGTTCAGAGGCCTCGAGACACGTTCTTGCAAGAGCAACCTCTGGCATCTTTTTAAACCTCTGCAAAAAAAGGGGGACAGAAGGTTACCACACTCACGTCTTGTGATTTCGAAGTCATTCTTAACACAATTCAGCAAACCCGTCTGTGACCAAATATTTGTATTTTAAAAGGCCAAATATGCGGTGTTGGCAAGATTTGACCCTATTTGTCAAGAAATTAGCAATTAGGCGGGCTGGTTTCTGATAATACATCTGCAGATCGACCTAATTCAATTCGGAGACGTATTCGTCATTTTCGGTGACTCCAAAACTAAATTTAACCAAGTCTGAATGGCAGGAGTCGTGTGGTTTGAAGAATCACAAATTGTTGGGTTGTGTAATGGCTCCGTCACCATCATATAACCAGTTATCGATTTTCCATTCCATCGAATGAACTTTGGACGAGTTCGTGCGTGCACAAATTACTTCGCACCAGATCGTCACGCACATCTCGCTTGTTTACAATAGCCCGAGTTATGCAATTTCGCGACGACCATAGTGTCAGGAATTTCACCGAGACTATCAATCACTCGCGCCTCGCCAAATGACCACTGCAGAATCCGCATTCCATCACCACAGTTGCACGCTTCTTTGCTGTTGGTGTGCGTTTGTGTATTAATGAAAGCAGCAACGCCACTACACAGACGATCTTTCAACCAGCCTTGACCTGACCCTGCTAATCAACCAGAATGCACGTTCGTGCAACTGACGTCCGACTTAACTCAAAACCACGCAAAATCAATGTGGGAAGGTGTGGTGGAGGTGATTTTTTGCTCAAAACACAGGAAGGATCTTTGTGATTTACGTGGCACAAATGTGAACCCAGATCACTTGCTCTAACCTCATGGTGTTGCCATGGCAACGCATGAACAGGTAGTCTAGACGCCTACAAGGGCCAATCCAGAGCGAAGATTTGAGTGATCTACAACCCTTGGGTGTTTTGCCTACCAATCAGGTTATTTTGACCTTGCATTTAACTCGTGAATGTGAATTTTTACCGTGTGAATGGAGCAGAGGGGGGCAGTGCAATGCGAGAATCCACCACCCACGCACACAAATTCCACATTTTAATGGCGTGCAAACTCAGAGAGAGACCGGTTTTGTGATTAACCGCAGTGGAGGGTGATTGTGGACCCGTGACGCTGAGGTGGTGTCACCACTTTGCAATTCGCCAAATCGGCCACCAGCCGTTTAATCAATTTTTTTTCGTGGACAGTTTATAAAATTGCCCTTTATCCGCTTACATTCTGCTAAAAAAGAAGTAAAGTCCGAATTTTAGTAAAGACACCCAAATTTCTAGAAAATTTTGCCATCAAAAATGCACATTTTAGGGCGGAGCACTTAAAGTCGAGTTGAAAGTTGCCTCCCCAAATCCGTCACCACCTTTCACGGACTAAAGGGGCTCGTGCTTCGTGGTGGTAACATGCAGAGAATTTTATAAACCTTATCCAATCTGGTTTAAATTATCCCTTTTACCATACACTGAACTAATAAAAATATCGAAAAAACAATAGCAATTGCTATCAACGAAATTTCGTATATCCGAAAGTAAAATATGAATGCTCAACTTTCCCATTTATTTTGATCATAAGGCCGTCTAACCAATCAGAGCGCTACGAAATTATTTTGTGCCATATCATTGCGTTACATTACTTTAAGCTTATAGAAGCAGTAGTATTTAGAAGTACAAAATAATCGCCATTTTACAAATAAGGAAGTAGAAGTCGATTATAAAAAACCATTGTTCTTAGTCACACACACCCCTGTACCATCATATCGATTCACCCTAGGGGCCAGATGCTGCACTCCTTTAAATTAACAAAAGCGTGATTTGAACCAAGCGTGTGCAGGTAAGATCTATCCGAATCGAAATAACTACAATTAAGTTGGATGAATACTTGTGAAACATATAGAGGTTCCGTGTGGATTTGTCCATCAAATGGTCTAGTTTCTCCGGAGACGTTCGGGGTCATAATTATATGAGTTCCCCAAATATCAAGGATCTCAATTTAATCTATAGTTTTGTTCGAAAATTTAATTGTTAAATTCTCGACTTTCAGATGCGATGGCACAAATTTCAGTAAAAAATCGATAGTCTCTCGGCATTTAAATGGATAACTTTTTGGTGCATAGTTATTCTTGAAACAACACCAAAATTTAAGCATTCAAGGGTCTTTAAGTGCAAACATTTTTAACATTGGTCTTTACCATTCAAGCGCAATCAGAGCCTACACCTTCAAGTGCGATCAGGTTCTTTAGAAGTCCACAACTTCAATATTGTCATTTGATTGGCTAAGAGGAATATGACCTTCCACCCACAATCAGCATTGGGAGGTGTCTGACCTGAACTCTGATTGGCTAACACGACGTCAAAGGCATAAGAGGCCATCGGCACATGGCAATTGCGGTCTCGATAACCACAGCTAAGTACAGCCTTATAAAACTTTCAAACTAGGGAAGAAAGAATCACATTTTGAGAAATCAGTAAGCTTAGTGGTCAGCAGATATTTGTGCAATTATAAAAAATTGATCAGCAGTGGGAATATGAAATCAATATATTCTGGTCTGCGACATTTTTGATAAACAAGACCACAAGTTTGTAAGATGTCAGGTCGTGTTACCATGGCCGCCATAAATAGACGCATGAATTTGCCCTGGCTAAAATTGACGAAAGACCAGTACCCTTAAGCGCGTCTGCAGAAACAAGGTGCGATGATTGGCTGATTTCGGCAATGATTAACCAATCAGATAACCAATAATCGATTAACCAATCAAATTGCTCAAAAGTGGTTTGGCTAGGCATAACGACGCCGGGACCCTTAAACGGCGTGTGTGTCAGTGTGTTTCAAGGTGCAGCCGACGTCTAGGCACCCCCAGGATGATAGCGAGAATCGTCTACTACGGCAGTTGGTTATAACACCAAGTGACAATGCTTAATGCTTCAGGACGTAAACAGTGCGTGTATTGCGTGCGGACTGGATTTGTGCCAAGTGAATTTGTGGGTTTTTAAATGTCAGTTTTCATCGCATGGGCTTCTTCAGGTACTTTTTAAAACCCGCATGCAAGAGCAACCATGGACACACGTAAACAAAAGCACTTGTTGTCCACTGAGGGACTCAATTTATCGATATGAACTCTGCCAAATCGCCAGCCTACACCGAGGCCACTAATCAACACTGAATTTCGCCAGCGGGCACCACTCATCACCCACAAGTGCCAGATTAGTTCTCCCACTTAATCCGACAAATTAATGCGCTTTTTTTTCTCTCTCTCTCTCAGAGCGACTGGGCGTATGATTTAGGACAAAAACATGAAGGTCAAGGTAATTATGTCCAATGAAGTTGCAATAATTAGAGACTGTTGCATTTAGCGTGAAGTGGTGCAGCATCAAGGCAACCGATAGTGACCTGCCTAGTTGATAGGCAGCCACGGGAGAATTTGTGTGCTTGTGACCATAACAGACTTCCAACACACGCTAATCGCCACCGTGTGCTCAGAGGGATGCAGTCTACCGTGGTACAAACCACGTGACGGGCTAAGAAGAAGAGGAAGGTGATTGGACAAAAGTACAGTTTGGAAAAATGGCGACACGTTGCATCCCTTGAAATCGGCATTCCAATGACAGCAAAGCAAAGCAATTAATTGATCCAGAGCGCATTCACGTTTGCCGCCCTTGTGAGCTGGGCCACATAATTTACATTCGGAATTTTGAGAAACAACGAAATCGTCAAAGGTGACAACAGTAACCACTAACCGACAATCACCGTCACTCAACTTGGTAAAACCATGTGAATGGGCATGTGGCCAAACGAGTGTGTCAAGCACACTTGGAATTTGAGCTCATTCACACTTTAAATTGCCCTTTTTTGAACCAAACCCGATTGTTGTTTACGCAGTTTTCGAACCGCACAAGATTGACACTGAAAAAAAGGTAAGACAAAAGTGCATCAGGTCCCTTTCAAACCGTGGTCACCCCAAGCATTGTTTTTTCCCAATTTAACTTTGATTAATCCTAACAACTGGCAAGAATAGTATACAGAGGAGAAAAGATGTATGACTAGAGACGAAAAACAGTATTTTTCATGACAAACCAACCATTGTTTTTATTTGTAACGGAGGTAGACGAGGTCAAATCCGATACAACAGCAATTAAACAGGCTAGGATGACGGACACCGTCTTTGCTTCAAGCAGTTCTAGGAGATTGCATTAAAATGGAGTCGCCGTATTTGGTTAAAACACACAAAAACGAGGTTTGGTAAAGTACAATAACACGAACTTGTCTCGGGTCTTGTGCTTAAACAAAAAATACCGCCATCTCTAATTTAGATAGGTCCTGCACGTGGAATTCTACTTTGAAATATGTCCGTGGATTAAGTAAGGACTGTGACGAATCCCTGGGATGGGGGGACAAGCGATTCGTCTGCCAAATATGTGATCTCAAGGCAATCAGTCCTGCCTCGTATCATCAACTTGATTAATGAAGCTCCCATCAACCCACATGCACACACCCGGAGAGCATTCTAGGAAAAGACAAACAGGCTTGATTATTGGCTGGTTTCGGGGCTGATTAACCAATCAGATAACTACAAAATGGAGATCTTTACAAAAGACGAGATGACTCCCAAGTACCCAGCGTGCACAATTGTGCTATGTTCAGTGTCCACGTCATTCTGACACGGAACCTGAAATCACATGTGTCACCAGTTCTTTTTGCTGCTTAAACAACTGTTTGCGCGTGTGTTTTGTGGTGAGAGGCGGTGGGGAGATTTCATGAACGCAGATGAATCATCTACGCGCTGAGAAAGTAGCCTAGTGCTGACACCAACGCGCGTTGACGTTCGCGAGGCCTGTTTGTTTGTCTCGCATTTGCCGTTCGCGGTGAAGAGATTTTGGCAGCAGCTAAAGTCCCCTTGGCACAGTTTTTGTAACGGTGTGCAAAGCCCGTACTTGCTCGGCCAACAAAAGTCTACCATGCCACACCTGATGCATGTTTACTGCTTATTACTGTCACAGGCAACCTCTGGCAATGTTGGCTGCACCTGAAAAGGGCCGCGTAACAGACACTCGGACGTGCGGTTAGCCAGTCGTAACAGCTGTCGCGCTTCGTTGGAGAAACTAGTTACTTTCTGTGGAATGCCATGTGCCGTCGGTGTGGCAAGTCTTTTTACAACCTCACTAGTTAATAATCATCATAAATGACCTAATGGTGATTAGCCTGTTTGCACTAGAATCCCCTCAAACACTCAAACTTCATGGATCGGTGGAAATTAACAAAACATCACGATGGCAGCATCATCCTCATCATCAACATCATCACCAACTGCGTGCGACATGACCATCCTGTGTTGCGTAGATGCAAGCAGGTCACATTTAGATAAGTTAAAGTAGGTGACACCTCTAGGCAGTACACCCAATCCGTCACCTGTGACACTTTACCCGTGGCCACGAGACAGTTAACCTGTGCATTTGGGGTGACAGACACATAGTAAACTGTCGTAGAGGCAGATTGCAAAGTTATAGAAACTGCTGCTTAGAGAATTGTACTTTTATTAGACCTCAAATCAACCCACTTGAACCAAAGATGTGATTTTCTTTGTTGCATAATTGAATGAATCGCAAAATACAGCTGGCCAGAGAGGTTCATTTCCCCATCTTGACAGAAACGGATTGACGCTTGTCCGTTCAGGGTTTGACGTGTCGTCCGAATGCCACCGACACTGCCTTCCTGTCACCTGTCAACGACACCCAGAGCGTGACTGCGAGTGCCATGGAGACGTCCTTTGCCAACCAATGCTAACCACCACCACCACCACCCACTGCCGGAAATAGCAGCTATGTAAAATTAGCCAGCTGTGTGACAAGGTCGGCTGTGCACTCCCGAGTTTATCAACACTCCCACAAAAACCAGCTTCCCTGCGTGTGTACCTGAAATTGACAAATAGCGAGCCTTTTTCCCGCGCAGTGGAGGCGGCCACTGCCACGTGAGACGCAAACCACAAAATGCAAGGCTTGAAAAGTTGGCGCAAAAAGTACGCCAAGTGCATTAACGGTTTACGTGATTACCTGGCTGCTTTGGTGAATGTAATTACACGATTTCGCCAAGTCCGAAAGGTCAAAACGATTTGATCTAGTGCTCTTCTGTACTTTTTTTGGATTTTACCCACGGTTTGATCGTGGTTTTTCTCTTCAAAGCTACCGGGAACAGGCAGCTATGCACAACGTAGTCCTTGAGAAAATTATGCAACGGCTGTGTGACAGCAGTTGATATCATAAGCACGTTCGCATAAATTAAACTGGTTGTTTTGGGGTTTTCACGAAAACAACTGTATGCTGACCTAGTGTAAAGTTGTCGAGGTCATCTAGTCGCTTGGTTGAAGGGTTAAAAATGTGCCGCTATCGTGATTATTTACATACAAAACGCTTGGATAATCTAATTAGACGTAAGGGCAGTAATTACTTGAAAAAAAGCACATCAGGGCCATAGTGACTGCTTGAGAGGCACTAACTAGACAAACGAGTGTCCTTGAGTTGTAATAAATTGTTTTAACCAACGCGCTTTAATTGCTAATTTAAATCAATAACATACAATGCACGCCAGGTCCTTAAATTTTATTTAAATCCTTTTGTCAACTTATTCCAACAATCATTAGCTTTTGTTCTTACGAGATATAGAAAGTTTCACGGATTTTTTGGATGTCAAAATGATTAAATTGGGTGGATGAGACCGTATCAGATTAACCTTTATGTGGTTGTGCGAAACACCAGTTGTACTAGTTGACATTGATTTGAGAACATCTTAGCTTGCCAGAAGATAATGCCTGAAATTGACTTTTCAAAGCAGCAAATGCTCACGCAACTGGAGCGCCAAGCTCTGGCACGTACGCCATTGGGAGTGCGCGCACGTGGTCGCACGGCAGCGTAGCCTTCGATCGATAAACAACAAGCTGAGTCGTTGATTGGGCACTTCAAGGTTGCTGGTACAGAAGCGTCAAGTAATGATGAGCATATGTGTCAGAGTTGTGACCGATAGGACACATTGACAAAGCTCTTAAATACCGGCCAGAGTGGCCAACAATAAAATAATCTTGTGCTTAACGTCAGAGTACCTTCTGAAAATAACTGTCGGTTTATTTAAAGAGACCACAAATAGGGGGGCTTGCATCTCATACATGCTGTACAGTTTGAATTCAAGATTTTGAACATTGAAAGATGAGGCAGAGTCAAGCTGAACTAAAGCATGCGTTAATGTGCTTAATTCCCAATGGCCAATTTGTCAAAATTTTCGAGAAATTTTTGCTTTTATTTTTGCTTTAAAAATATCTAAGATTAGGATAAGTAGCTACCATCAATACGCAAATAAAAATATGAAAAGACTTGAGATAGCAATTGTTACACTACGTCAATGTGACAGGTAAGTCGTTAATAATTTTGATATTTGGCCACGTCTTACTAGTGCGGATGCTCTGTAGGCATCGTTAATCAAAAGCAGCAGGGAATTTTCTACGAGTCACCAAAAACCATTTTATTTCACTTGAAAAATATTGAAGTTCTAAATGCACACATTTAACAGAGGCTGACAACACAGATATTACAGTAACTCATTGGAAAATAACAAAACACACTTAATAATTTGAAACAAGCAAAAAAATTTTTTCGTTTTTTCTTAAAAGTGTTGGGTTAATGTTTATAAATTGCAAAAAATGAGATAAAAGTAATTAATAAATTTGGTAAATAAGAATCTCCCCAGTTCATAAATTACTTTCGGACAAAAATTATTGCCTATTAGGTCATGAAGTTCCTTAATTACCAAAAAATGTTAATTTAAATCCAATTTAAATAAGGGAAACAAGTTGCACTCTATTACTTACACCAACTGATCTTTTATGATAATAAAGTTCAGAAAAGTAAAGTTTAAAAGATTTAATAAATAATTTGTGGATTTGACTACACATTTCCAATAGAAAACGTCTTGCATCGTTTTATGCAGCAACATCTGACTTACTAAGGAATTACAGTTTCCGAGAAACCGAGATTCTATTGAATCTTCGCATTTTATTTGTTCTTTGGGCATCAGCGATGTTGAGGAGACATCATTTGCCATACAAAATCCACCTTCGATAACCTCGTTTTCCGGTGACTTTAGACCATTAACTGCTCCATTTAAATCATTGGTATTTTGTGGGATATTGCAACGTTTCTGGCGAGACTCAATAGGTTTGACAATCTTGTTAAGCAAGGGGTCATTTGGTATTCCGAAAGTAAATGAAGACTGCAAAGACTCAGATGAAAAATAGTTTAGATCCAATGAGCGAACATTATGCAGCGACGTTTGTGGTAAATATAGGGATAATTTCTTGACGACATCAGAAGTAATCTTTTTCAATTCGCTCGCAGCTGCATCGATCTCAGCCACATCATCTGCTGGCCAACCTTCTGGTGCATATCCCAAAGATCTATGTTTTGTATTAATAAAATTTTACACAAACCTTGTAAACTTGCTAAGGAAGCTTTGCTTCATCCTTCAGTCACAGGTTATCGCATGGCATACCAAATAGGCGCGCCTTGCATACGCCAAAGTTTTGATGTTTTCGATATGTACAAATAAACGCAAACTAAAAACATTAAATGCTTTGTTGTCATAAATTTAAAAAAAAACTATATTCTGTTATTTTGATACTGTCAGGTGAGCAAAATATTTTGCATATCTATTAATGAAAAGTCCTGCAGATCTGAATAATTTTTACCCTATGTAATATTTTCTGAACTTGCAAAAGTTACCATCATGCGTGTAGAAGCCTCTAAGTAAAATAGGTTTTATTATACTAACACATGTCACCTTACATTAAAGATTTGCGATTGAGCTTTTATTTTGAAAATGCCATTTAATCCAAGTTTCCTGAATAATCCCTTCGAAGCTGGATATTCGTCTTTACGTACTTGTAGGAAGCTATCTAGGCGGCTTATTAAAACTGCCGTAGCAGTGGCAACAAGGAGTTTATAGCATTTACAGTTGTTCAAATTACAAAATTTGGATTTTTTATGCCTGAAAAATTGCGATTTCAGAAGCATCTCTTGTCCATTAATAAACATTAGTTTTAACACCTTAAAGAACATCTCGGGAAACACGAAAACGACGAGTTGTATTGTGGCTAAATTTAAATTTCCCGATTTCCTTTTTTCTTTTGGTTTCTTGAAAGCACCTACACATTTCTCCCACTATTTTTTTTCCTAAATAAGACATTAGTTAGATACCCCCTATAGAAATGTTTTTTCTGGCTCAAGAACTGCAGATAAAAAATGCTGTAAAGAATTTAGGCTCTGCTTTTATAGTACATATTAGCGCAAAATGTTAAAATTAAGGTAGCCACCTAAAAAAATTCTGTAACATCACTCTTACTACCTGAAGATGTGTTACTACCTTTGTAAAACCTGGAATCATTTCAAGACCACTGCTGCCAACGGTGTCCCAAAGTGAAGCGTTGAATAACCCGCGTTTTACTGAACATCAGACGGCATTCGCGAGTCGGGGGACCAGCATTAAATTTCCAAATTCCGAAGACCTCTACTTGGGCTATCGAATGGACAGAAAAGTTGTCAGAGTAGCTGCCAGAAATCCGAGAGTTACAAAGTTACATGTGAGGGGAAAAGCTACCTTTTTAAGCTATCAATAATGTTGTCAATCCTTGGCAAAACATCTAACAGAGACGCATACAAATCCAGCCAACTGATAATGTATAGATAGCGGTACAAACTTTTGAATGCGTGTTCATCCTTTTTTTTCTTCTAGTGCCACGAGGTTTACGTGATCTTACATTTGAATATCAGAAAATTTACAGACTAGCATTGATAAAGTTCACATAAATTAACTTCAAAGTATTCAATGATAAGCTAATTTTGGACTACCGTTGTCATAGTTAGCTCATCGGGTTATCGGAAACCCACGAATTCCTCAACAAATAACAGGCAGTTTTCAAAACCCATGAAAAAATATCCATTTCTGCCATACCGCCAGGCTTAAATACGCCAAATTTTAGGTAAGATGGAGAGACCCATGTCCTAACTAAAACGATAATTAAAAAATCCCCCAGGAATTCTCGTTTACAAGAAACGTAAATTCCTAACTACAAATTAAACTTATATAGAAGTGGCAATAAACTGTCATACCTGACCGAATTTGAGAGCAAATCGGCGTTAACTTCCAGTTAAAAAAGACTAAACTGGCTGCAAGCGCGGTGGTGGCAGTGTTGCGATTCGGGGCATAAATAAGCCACAAAGTAACGACAGCTTCAGCATCCGAGACCATTTCGATTGACAGTTGGCATTACTTAACCTTCAAACTGCCGTATTTGTGCACTTGTGTCAGCTCCACTTCAATTTTCGAACCAAGTGGATGAATTTTAATTTTAGCATGACGTCAGAAATTGCCCACAATAGCCCTGGATTACCGGGTCTGTGGAGACAGAGACGGAGGAAACGAGTGATTGACGCAAATGTGCACGGAAAGCGTTTGTTTAAATCCCTTGGTTTGACCCAGATCTGGGCCACGTGTGGCGACACGCCGGTTTGCGTAGAGATGAAGCCGGTATGCACAACCAAGCTGGCGGCATCGCTGCTTTACGCGTCTCCAGACCCTGGCAACCGACGGTGCACAAGCTCACCCCAGTCTCTTCACCGTAAACATTCGTGCACCACACGAACTGATAACTGCATCCTACAAAATTTGGTCTAAAGTACATATTTTAATGCCAATTCAGTCACTCTGACTCAACCAGACATCATCTTTACCACGTAAACACATGCCGCGTAAAGCCAACCACCTTGAACCTTGCCAAATACTGCCCCAGTGACCGTAAGCATCGTGTCCTTGACGTGATCTGCCTGATAGTGTCTACGCGTCAACTAGTCTTCTCAATTTACCGAGTAACCAGCTACAAGACTTGAAGATGTGCAGACATCAGGCAGGTTTGCCACTCACAGTTGTGACACGCGTCTTGAGTCCTCTGTGACGGGTGCTGGCAGTTTGTGGTACCCTGGATTAATACGAACCGAAGCGTTTTTTTGTCTAAGCACGCCGAAAGCACAGCTCATGGAGTCCAAAACGCGGTAGTCAGCTTCACGCCAATTCCAGAATCGAGGTCACGGCCATCTCCTGAACACAGGAAGCGTTTAAACAAAACCTTTTTTTGCGAAACGTTTTTCCTTCTGCAAGAATAAACCGACGGCGCGCCATTAGTTGAAAACAAAAATAAAGCCCATGATCATAAACGGTTGCATGATTGCGTATCAGCATTTCGTTTCACTATTGCGTAACTTATGGTGATAATTGAGGTTCATTTGCAACTGGCTAAACTTGCATGCGTTGGCCAAATCAATCGACGTCGTGTATTGATTGATTGCAAAACTTGGTGCAGGATTTGAAATCAGCTTCAATGCAGCACATTTTCATGAGAGCTTCTGTGTTTTGACATTGAAAAAAAAAACTAATTTTTAACTGTCGATCCAAGTAAAGGATTTGAATAATTTGTCCCAGTTCCAGCATTTGGCAATCGAGCGGGCGTGCCCCCATTTTAACAATCGATTATATAAGCGTAGTGCGCTCATCGAATTTAAACAAAGAAAATACACATTTTTAAATGAAAGACATCTATGCTGCCCGATCACACCTTTGAACCAGCTGTGCCTCTTCAAAGCAAGGGGTTGCATTAACTGCGCACGTTGCTCCACCGTGTTGTGCTTGACGTGTTTTTCACAATAAGCATCACTTTCAAGGTTGTTCTTCGCATGTAGACAGCTGGCAATCGAGACACATACTTGTGAAATGTGCCAAACATTGATTTCACTGTTTGGCATTGTGCTCAGAGGCAATTGCCTATCCACAGACAACCTGTCAGCCCGGCACTCGCTGTAAATCCCTTGTGCAAGTAACTCTGCACAAACACCAGTCATGTCCTGACCGGCGAATCTGGTGTTTCGGTCAAACAGGACACCGCGGTGTGTTCCTTGGTTTGTTTTAGTTGTAGACAATAAGGTGGGCAAGGACCAGTAACTGTTTGAATTCCCTCCTTGGAACTTCTTCATCACATCCACTTTCATGATGTTTCAGTAAATTCTCAATAACTCGTACGGTGGCCGGACACACTTACCGCAGGTATTATAAGTCGGCAATTTGGGCGTTTGGATTCCACAAAGTGGAGACACTTCTAAATTCCCGTCTGGGGTGGAGGCCATCCTTAAACCATTCTGAAATTTAAATACCTGCTGTCGCCTCAAAAAACAACCATCCAACAACCGCAGTTTCATTAGTTCCTTCGTGTGGCAGCTGATTTTATGAGGAATGATAGGTGGGAGGGGATAATCGAACTCAACGCTCACAGTTTGGTGTCATGACTTTCAGGGCCAGAAATTGGCATCACCGCTTAGTCCAGAGTGCGTATCCTTCTTGGCATCCTCCGCCAGCACAACTTCAAGAACCCCCGCAATCGAGGCTTGAAAGTGGAACATTTTCAAATAATTGTCTGATTTATTAGTGCCAGAACGACATATTCCTTACAGTATGCCAGCCGACAGGGTGAAGTGGGGATTGGTGAGGTCAATTGCAGTCATAAATGCAAATCTAGCTGGCAGATCTGCCCTTCAGAGCAATTTCACCGTCAAAAATGGAAACAGTGCTGGCACAGCTTTGGGTCTTGAACCACGGACGGCATTTTCCTAGATTGTAAACTAGGAAGGTGGAATGCGTCAGTATATTCACCTCTTTCGCAGACTGGAAAACGAGGCGAAACTGAACGTGTCAGATGCACATCACGATTTAGCAGTTAATTTGCCAGAATGGGAACAGGCCATGTCACTGCGTGCTTCCAAGCAACCTGAAACTTTGTTCGTCTGCCGAGTCAGACCACTCAAACAGCAGTTGGTCCCAAGTTAGGCAGAAGGACCGGCGTCGGTTGGCCTAGCCTCCCTGTGGCCGGGGTGTTGTCGACCAACAAGGAAGACCCATCGCGAAATTAGTCGCAAACGGCTCTGGCTACCTCACGTCTTTGTCCACATCCAGTGTCGCTCACATTCCCGCCCCACAGCGTCGATCGACCCTCATTAGCACTACCAAGGCACTGCCGTTAGTCTTACAGTCAACTGCAGAACAGAACTGCTTCACAAATGCAAGGCGTGATTCTCGATCGCTATTAAACTACAGACTAGGGCGAAACCCCCGCACTTTTACCAAACGAATCAGTGGCTCCTCACCAAATACTCAACCTTTAACCATTTTCTTGTAACGCTTCTCTTGCTCCAAGCACTTTCAAATGGCAAACACCCACTCTCGAAGTCGGGTGATGTGATTCGGTAGATTCCGCCTACCGGCCGCTTGGGGGTCAGACGGCGGTGTAAATAATGCGCTGGTAACAAGCCCCAGTTTCCACGAGAAAATAAACACGTCGAGGTGGCGCACGTAACACACAACAACAACCGCTAGCTCTAAATATGCGCTCTCTACTCCAGGAATATGCAAGTCTGTGTGTTGTTAAGCCAGTAAACGTCTTTTAACCAATCGAATGCTGTGCCAAAGACTAGGATAATCAGCTTTTTATCGACAAAGTGGTGCTCACAGAGCGAGGAAAGAATAATCCATGACTCCAGTGAGTGCCACACCACGAGCATTCTGGTTCCCTTACTCGCACAAAATACCCGCCTTCCGGACGACCAATCCGTGCTTCGATGTTAACGACTGCTCCTTCTTCTTCGCTTCCAACTCACCACCTAGCCACCACCGACGGAAACACGAACACTCAGAGACAAGGGATGAAGAGGAGACAATAGCTAATCACATATCTAAAGAGAAGGACGAGCAGGCGGGGTGGCAGGAAGAAGTCAGGATTGTCTCACGATAAATACTGACGAGACCCTAGGTTACACAGAGGGTGGAGTCGAAGGCAAAGACAGAGAGATTAGGGGGTAGAGGCGGCGCACAAGTAAAAAGCGAAATCAGAAGAAAACGGGGAGGTGGGATGTGATGGAGGCCGAGGAGGAGGAGGAGGAGGAGGAGGAGGAGATTGCCCAGTGTGTCACTGTCCTGATTGTGAGGCCCCGATGCAGGCGGACTAAGTGGATGCGAGTGGCGTGATGGACGGATGGCGGAGGCGCACGCACGCACGCACACACACACGCGCGTGCACGCACGCTCTCGCCAGTCCTAGATGCGGTCTGCGCCCAGCATGATGCTCTCTGACTCATAGAGGCTCTCGTGTTTCGCCATGATGCGCATCAGCGGACGCAAATTCATCCACCAGTTGTCGCGCGGCACGCGGTGCTTGAAGTCAGTGGCCTTCCTCAGCTCGCCGACGCGCGTGTACTCGTAGGACCGCCGTACCAAGCCCAGGAGAACACACGTATCCTCGTCCGTTGTGACCACGGTGTCTAAAACAGATGTTATTTTGCCAAAAAGTAGACTGTACCGTCTTACACAACTTCGGTTTATGTGCGTGACAAGTAAACCAACAAATACAGTGGCGCCAAGTTTTACACATCGCGGCTATATCGGATTCTGATTGGCCCACTCTTAGCCAGTGGTCTGATCACAAGAGTTGCAGATGAGGGGAAGAGTTTGAATGCGCTGCAGTGCAGAGACGGAATTCGCCTACCTTCGGCAGTGAGGTAGGTGTTCATTTGGTTGTCCAACCACTCAATCGCCAGACATCCCAACTTGATGCCGAGAATGCGGTCAAACGGTGATGGCTCTCCGCCCTGTTGAATGTGTCCCAGCACTGACATTCTAGAAATGCCAAAAAAAAACATTATCACAATAAAAATACAAATACGACACCGAGTTTGCCCAGTTTCGTGCCTAAAAATGACCACTGCCAGATGATCTTCACGATGCCATTCTGACAGAACACTCCTGGTTGTTTTCAGCAACGATGGAGCCAAGGTTGATTTCACGCGCATGAACACACGTGTGTGTCGAAGGAAGACGTGCGAGGTCTTGCGTTGTCGCAGTGAAAACCGATTCCCTTATGATTGGCAGATCCTGGCTGTCACTCGTTGGTTTTCTCCCAAAACATTTTCACTGATTGCAGATTACAAGCTTCGTACGTAATCGACTAGCTGTTCATTGGGAGCAGTCCAAGGCGCGTAACATGTTTGACAGCGCAACACACCACAGGTGCAGCTAAGCGGCTCTCGGTGTGGCGGACTAAGGTCACGACGAAAAAGCGGATTTAGAAACACACATTTAAACCAAAGTCCAGTCAAATTCGCACGTGCTAGCAAAAGTGCACGAAGCCTGGAATTATCGTGGATCAAAACGATGTCTGCGTGGTGTGCCAATTCTAGCCGTTCCCTAGTCCGTTTTTTATAGACTGTTTTAAGAACATCATCGGCAGGTGTCAACCGACCGATTCACTAGAGGACGCACTTCTAAGTCCCTCCAACACAACAATAAACTCTCCAATTTGACATCACGAATAACCACTGGTGGAATTTAGGCACCATTCGATGTGGTCAGTGCAAGCTCATCACACCGACGCCCTGATCGCTATCTTCAAGTGATATTACTTCGAACGAGTCACTTTTCAACCCAACGATAACGCGCTTTGAAAGGGGACAATTAACTTGAGTTTGAAATGCTCAACGCAAATGCTGATTGGCTGTGTTGTGTGAGCTGCCTTCAACGCACGAGGAGCGAACACATCGAGTAGCCAATCAGAATTGAGACATTTTGAGGTATTTTTAAAATTGGTGCTCTTTGGTGTATGTGTACGAAAAAAGATCACAATATTAGAGAAAGCACATCTATAATTAGTGGTTAGATTAGGAATAACGCAAAATGAGCAACCAATGGAAATACAAATGTGAGACAAATTGCCAACACACACGTTGCCCGTCGTCGCCGGGCTTCTCATTCTGTAGGAACCTCGTAGACGGACAGACACACAACGAGCTACCAAAATAAAGGTCAAAGGTCATGACAGCAGCGAAGCGCAAAGATCGAGACAGCTTACCGACAATCGAAAATGCCCTGTCCCTCCTCCGTGTACAGTTTGTGGATGAAGTCGGTGGTGTAGTTCTTGTTGGCGGACTCGGCTCGCAGAACAAGACCACGCTGGACGTTCGAGGCCATCTTGGCGCGCAGGTGGATGACATCCTCTCGCAGGTCGTCGATGCCGAAGGACTCCTCGTGGATGTAGGCGGCGTCAGCACCTCCTGCCACAGCCCCTAGGGTTGCTAGGTAACCGCAGAAGCCGCCCATCGTCTCTACGACAAAGACACGCCGTTTCGTACCAGTGGCGCTTTGCTTAATCTTGTCGATGGCCTGCCAACGGAAAGAAAATCTTGCATAGTCCAATCGCAGTTGATTATTCTTGAAGGTACGAGTCATCGAGCTGTGCCACCTGAAACCACACAACAGCCACATCAAGAGTGTCGTGATGTCGTTGAACAAAACCGAATAGAGCTACTCCTGAAGCAGCCAACACACGCTACATTGGCGTGGTGTTTAGCCACCACAGCGCCATGGGAGGAGGTGAATGACAGGACTTGGCGAAATTCGTCTACACGTGAGATCCGCAAACCGGTAAGACAGGGGGGACACACAGATAGGGGTGGTAAACGAACTGTTGTTTATGTACGTCCAACAGCACGGCGCCATTTCAATGACGACACCAAGTGAAGGTGACAGGGTTACTGGGTCAACAGTGGCTGCGCCAGGTAAACACGCACACACAAGCTCCGCTGGGTGCGCCGCGCTCATGTTGGGGAGCGCTCTGAGACGTGTCCGACCCAAGCAAGTACCTATCAATCTGGGTAAAGCACAACACGTGGAAGTCAGTTGTTGCCTGGTAAAGGCACGAAATCAGCACTTACGAGGGTGATCTCGTTGAGAGCGGTGTCAGCGCCCAGGGAGAAGTCGGTTCCAGGCACGTTGTTGCTGATGGTGGCGGGGATCATGAGCATCGGGATGCAGAGCTCCTTGAACTGGCTGCGTCCCTCCACCAGTTCGAGCATGCACTCGAAGGCCTCAAAGCCCCCAATCACAAGAAGCCCACTGATTTTGTATTCCCTCAGCTTCGCCGCCACATTCTCCATGCCAACTTCCCTGGGGGTCGGACTGTGTGAACAGATGGAACGATTAGTGGGCTTGAAGTGCACATGTTCTTGATAAAAACGGACCTTTCAACATTCGCGTGGCTTAGTTACGTGTCGGAAGCGAGTGACGGTGAAAGGGCAACTCCATACACGTGGCTATTTCAGCAATCATGCGCTCTCTCGAACACCGACGCCCGGATCGTGGACAAACTACGACAACCTGACGTGGAGGACGCACGCGTTGGGCCAACTTCACCGACTAACAGCGAAGGGACGTTTATGGAGCACACGCCATGAGGTCTGGAGAAAAAGCCCTAAACTATAGTGGTAAATGCAATTAAACTCTTGGGCTTTGCAAGGAGATATGTGAATACTATGGAGTTTGCTGCTTGGCACAACACACTTGATGGCGAAGAGATGTCGTGCCGTAGTTTGTGTCGCTCTTGCATCATCACTTCATTACTTGTTTACAAGTTTGCAAACTGGAATCACACTTAGTCCACATTTTGATTAAAAGAACCACAAGATTTCCACAAGAAAGACAGTCAACGGCTATGGCAAAATGAGTAAAATACGTGATTTGAAGAAGTTGCACTTTTTACCACCCCCTACACGTCTACGACGGAAGAAATCATCGATTGCAGCATCGACCAATCAGATCTAGGCCTTCAGATGTAGAGTTGTGGTTTAATCTCTTGATATTCTAGCCCATAAAAGGTCATTAGAAAGAACTTAGAATGCGCAGCTTAACACAATCATGACGAGATGGACCGTTGATGCCAAGCTTACCGTCGAGTTCCGAGGTTGGAGCCGCCCTGAGCGACCCAGCCCCTGACGTCGTCCCAGCGGATGTCGCGCACCTCGCCGTTCACCAGACCCCGGAAGCCCTCGAGAATGCCCATCACACGGTAGCCCTTGGTGATGGCGAGACGCGTGAAACTGCGCATCGCCGCGTTCACCCCGCCTGCCGGGGCACCCACGTTCACCACGCCGACGCGCAGCTTCGCCTGAACACCACAAAGCGCACACGTTAGGGTTGTGGGCCTGCTAGCACTTAGCCCACGCAGACGCGGCAGTGTTAGAACTCGTCCAACATTCCACCCAGTGCTAAGCGCCTACCACACCGACAGATTCACTACTACTAGTGACCACTGAGGCTACAACATCCAGGTTCTATGCAAGCCTTGCTAGTGCATGAGGCTGTGGTCTGCTAGTGCACGAGGCGATAGGTTTTTAACGCACTAACAATATCGCACAAACAATACCGCTACACGTAGGGCTTCAAGACGCTAAGAAAACCTGCGCAATTTGGGTGTAAAATCAGCACAAACACGAATAAACAGCGAGCGAGTTAAACAGAACAAAATCAACCAGTTAAGCAGTGAGGTATTTGGGGCAGGTGAATTTGCCTCTTGGGAATAGAATCAACGCTCACAAAATACTGCAACAAAAGCGGTTTTTGAAAAAAGCAAAAAAACGTTTATATGCAATGTGCGCAAGTGAATTCAAGCGGAAGTTGGTCAGCACTGGATTAGCCGTAGATATCAGAAGCGTTCACCACACCGATCGATTCATTGGTTCCAACTAATGCAACATTAGAATTCTATGCAAGCCTTTCGAGTCCAGTCGGTTTGTGTTTTTGTGTGAATTACACCACTAATCCACTAGTCTCACTACTTGTGGTTGTTGCAATTTTCCGAGGTAAAACGCATGATTTCAGTGTTAGACTACGCTACAGATGAAGGGGCTAAGCCCAACGCTACAACGCGTGGTGTGAGAGTGATAGCACACAGTGTGGGAGGTGCCAAAGGCCTCTAGAAACGGATTAGGGAGTCATGAATTGTTGTGCAACCTCAAAGCCATTGCTTCTTCAAGCCCACTGTCCACTGAACGCCAGACACGACGTTGTTCGGCTGTTCGACAGGAGAAGGCCGGCTATCACAACGGCTTAAATAGAACAAAGAGGGCACCAGAGAACATGATATCGCCGAACCGTTCTTGTAAATCCTGTTAAATCACGTCTGCGACCACATCTCGATCAAGTCCGCCACCTGACCACTCTCAAAACATTCAACAGTCAAGTTCCCATTGTCACGGACCGTCTTATTTTCCCCAAGAACCAATGAGTGAAACCAAGCTAACTTCAGCACGCAGTCACTAGTCACATATAAGTAGACACAAAGCATGAAAGCACTAGCGAAAAGGCACAAATTCGACATCTCTCCTGTGGCATCAACTGGGCAACACTAAAGTACAACCATAAACCACATGGAACTCTTCTTCCAAGGCGTAGAACGTCGTCTACATCTGCGCTTGGGGAGGCTAAACCTGATTGGTGGAGTGGGTAAACCAGGCTTCTGATTGGGTAGCCTCTAAAGACCACATGACCGACGTCAGGCTGAATTTGGCAGATTGAGAGAGGGGGTGGATGCATTATTAGGAAAAAACCGATTGGCAGTGAAAAGAGGTAAGCAATTAGGATTAGGACAAAACGGACAGAGCAACACAAGAAAGGCAACACGAACGTACCATGACTGACGGCTAGTGAAATAGACAAGACACACATGCAATGTAAACGTAAGGAAGTACGGTGCGTGCATCACCGTTTAAAGGCATTCAAGCAAGCCAACATTTGAGATAATCGATGATGATTAATTGAAAATCAATTCTGCTAGGTTGAACCAATTTTTGATCGAGACTTCAAGCGTTATCAGTTTGGTGCAAAAGCAATGTCCGCTTACAATAGGCTTTAGTTAAATTAAAGAAACCCAAATGGAAATGCAGTTGTCGATAAAAATGTCAATTCGAAGACGCGTGTCTTGACGTACAAGGACGAACAGTATCGTGATGCAAGAAGACATTTTTTTCGTCGACCAATGAGAACCGCTTTCGATTTAAACATGCTTTGCAACGACGCAGTTGATGATGACAGATATCTGAGGTTCTTGTTTGACTGCTATCTAATGAATCTCCGGCATTACGAATGAGATGCTGTTGGACTGATCTTCGTCGTCGACTGCTCCAAGGTCGACGGCATGTAACACTGTGGCAGTAATAAGCGCGTCTCAAGAGTGGTGTTTGAAGTTGCCGCGAAAGCATTACGTCGTCACAGATTGTCTGGGGAGAGTTTGTTTGGAGCCAATTTTCCGATCGTAGAAATCTTCCAGACACCGTTTGAACCCGAGACGATCGAAATGATTCGGTGACCTTAGAAAGAGGTGCTAGTCAGACGGTGTAAGTTCAGACGAACTCGGAAGGTGCAGGAAAACGCTCCAGCCAATCTCCTCCGAGAGATTTATGGTACGGTGAGCATTTGAAGTGATTGCGTGATTGCTATCTACCGGTTATGAGTGGATACCTCCTTCAAAATTTGTTCCAACAATTCCCTTTGAATATGTCGCAAAAGTAGGGATCCGCAGAAAACTACAAGTCGTTGTAGGTTCTCTGGCGCGAGTTCATGTGGGTACGATGGCCCCTTCATTCAAGCCCCTTTCAACCGGCATAAAACGGTGGCGGGAATGGCTTTGCATAATCCCAAGAGGGCGTTTGGTGGGGTCTTTTGTGACTGGAGCCTCAGAAACGCCAAAACCAAACTCGTTTTTGAAATCCCCGCTCCAGCAATGGACGTAGCAGTAAGAGGCAGAAGTTTCATAAACAAAACTAAAACGGACATTACTTTAGCACTAATCAGATGAATTTCCGTGTTCAATGCGACAAATACGTGCTTTGAGGGCTACGACGGCTGGGTCCATAGCCGATATGCCAGTGGATTGAAAATGCGTACGTATAAATGATTGGCCTACACTCTACGCCAAAGTCTAGCGCGATAAACAATCTGGAAACACATTTGAAAGGGGAGACCTACCCTATTGCCGACAGCTGGGGCGTTGATCTTGGAGAGGGTAATGTATGTGTCCACATTGGTCATAAAACTCCTACACACGAGAAGAAAAACACCAAAATTGGATTACCAACGGTAGCGGCGGGGGGCGGGGGGTTAGCACTGGGTCAAATGGGGCTGCAGCAACACCAGAATACGTCGCTTAAATTCAAGTCAGCTGGTGGTGACGCTGCTGAGGTCGTGAAGCGTTGCAGGTGGAAGACAGCAGCAAGTTGGCGTTACGTAGCAAACTCGTGGAATACACAAACTGGAAGGGACCTACCGTCCACGGAGGTACACCGCCTGTTCAAAGTCCTGGTTTGCGATGGCGGCTGCCACTGAACGAGTCTGGGAAAAAGGAACAAAAAGGCGAACGATTAGGCACACAGCACTGAAATCCACGTGCGACTGAAGAAAAGTCGACGAGTGATATTGACAGTGTTCAGGTTGCAGACGCAGTCAATCGGAAATCGCCTGCTACTAGGTGTCTGCCTTAATTTTCTTTGAGGTCTTTCGTGGTTCCAGAACACCGAACGACAGGTCCACGCAAGTTACACGACCTCTCATAATAGCAGAGTTTACGATGGCTACCCCCAGACAGCACATTCGATGGCACTGCAGTTTATGCCAATTCCAGCAACAATGGCAAAATGCAGTGTCCATGGTGTTGACGTGCGTCAGATGAAACGTGCAATTGTTGGCTACAAATGCTCTAGAAGTGATGCGTTTCGATCTCAGTGACCATCCGAGGACCACACAGCAGCCTCGAAGGTATGAAGATGCGGAATTGCAAGCTCTACTAGATGAAGACTCAGCCCGAACGCAACAAGAGCCTGCAGCAGCTCAGTCAGGCGTCACCCACACCCCTACTTCCAAGCGTTTGCAACACCAAATGCGTACTCTGAAAAAAAAACAATACATTTGTGTTGACCGAACACGATCTGCGCCAACATGTGAACACATGCCTTTAACTGCTAGCTCACTGGCAACAAAAACGGATTTCTTGTACAAATGTGCAACAGACGATGAAAAGTAAATACATTTTTTCAAGAATCCCAGACGTGAAAAGTCGTGAGTAGATCCCGAGCAAGCCAATGCACCAATGCCGAAGCAGAACGTCCTCTTGAAGAAGGCTCTCCTGTGGACCTGGTGGGCCGTGAGGGATGTATTTTATTGTGAAATCCGGAAAACTGGTCGTTAGAGGGCGATTACTGAACAATGCAGCCGATAATTGAACAAACTGAATGATTTATATGACTAGAAAAGGTTATTTACTGAACAAGAAAGCAGGCAACGCTCAACCTCACGTCAAACTAATCTGCTGCAAAGTCTACAAGTCATACACCAAATACGTTTCACACAAAGACGCACACACACGCGGTGAGTTCGTGCTCCACTTGGAAATTACCACGACCTCGTCATCACTTCTATCTTGAAATGCATGGCATCTCACACTGGCATTCACTTCACTGCGACGTAGGGTCATCTTCTACGCTACGTCAATTTCCACACAATGCACAATTTCAATATCACTTATTGTGCCTTGGAGGTGGCAAATTTCTGTTTCTTCAGAACTAGGATCTGCTAAAAACACTGATATGAAGTTAAACAAGGTAATTCGTGTAAAATTTAACGCATTTTACAACCAGAAAGAAGACAGGTAAGATCTGGCCTAACATATGACGACTTGAATACAGCGCAATTTCTGACCAATGAAAATGATGGGAGCTTTGGCCAATAGGAGTGGAATGGATGGAGACATAGGTAAGTCACTATTTCCCTGCTTTTAAGCGGTATTCAAGGCGGTGGATATTTCTGCTCCTACTTCACTGGCCCAGCCTTGCTAAATCATGGTGATCGTTTAGGAGACGCCGTTGTCTGACACGGATCTTTCAGCAACATATTTAAAATGGGTCTGGTGAATCCGCATGATGGAACAACAGCTGACAGTAGGGTTTGCATTGTCGACCGTCTGTCATCTCTGCGCTATGCTCAAATCCAAAAAAAAACTTGTTCAAGGCAACCAAACACTCGTTCACAACGCCAAGCTAACAATGCGAAGTCGGCAGTGCCTCCATACACACACAACTTGTTTCCACCTCATACACACCACCTCCACCACCTCGCAGTGCCTCCATACACACCACTTGCCTCCACCTCATCCATTCGCAGCTGTGATGGAGATCTCGGATAAAGAGCAACGTGGAAGGGGTGTCTATCTACGTGTACCTGACACGGGAATTATCAAACGTGTAAAAACGGTCTCTAGCATCTTCAAGAGGGAAATGGCCAGACGTGCCAGGACGACTCGATTTCCCTTCAAACTTTAATTTCCACGGTAAATTTTAACGCCTAGCATATAAACGAAAAAGGCCTTGGCAACGCGAGTTTCACACGAATTGAATAAACAATAGAACCACATGTTTAAATGCAAACCACGCCAGTTTTGGAATCACATCTTTGAAATAACTGTGATCCTTGAACGCAGTGGGTTTCTTAGTGTGTTTGTGGTGCTTCAGTGTGTTGTTTGATGTCTTTTTACCACAAGTATCACCTTCAAGGCAAACAACGTGCAATCGAGACGCATACTTGTGAAATGTGCCAAGCATTGACTTTGAGCAACACCCTAACGCCAAGTTGGCTGCTGTTGTAATGGTGTGTGTGTGTATGCGTGGGGGTACCTTTTCGACGCAGTGCATCAGCGGCAGACGCACAGTCTGGTTGCCCACGAGCGTGATCACGCAGGCCGGCATATCGGGATCCTTGTCGGCGTCCATGAGGGCGAGAACAGCCTCCGCGCCCATGCGAATGCCGAGGACGCGGTCGAAGGCCGACGGTCGACCGCCACGCTGCACATGACCCAGCACAGTGATACGCGTGTCCAAGCCCAGCTCTGTCACCATCAGCTTCTTCACTGCCTCGCACGTGATTGGCTGGTTTTGGCGGTCGGCTGCGCCCTCTGCTACCATTATTATGCTGACGCGCTGACCTCGCTCGCGATTCTGAGAAGAACAATCAAGAGCACTGGGGTTCACCAGGAACAACAAGGATCAGTAATTCGCCAACACGGGGCCCATATTATGCAAAAATGAACCCTAGCGATATCCACCGGTTACCGGGGGTGAACTGGATCCTGTTATATCGAATTGGCCTATGCAGACACACAGAGATGATCCAAAATAGTCATCACGGGATGGGATTATGCCAACGTACCCTCTTGACCTTGGAACAGAGGTTCTGGGGCCAATTGTCGTCGGGCGGGACCTCAGGGATGAACACCCAATCGGCTTCCGAGGCGAGAGCAGACTGAAGGGCGAGGTAGCCGCAGTTGCGACCCATCACCTCCAGAATGAAGCAGCGCTGATGCGACGAGGCGGTGGTCGTAATGGCGTCGGCAGCCTCAATCACCCGATGAAGGGCAGTATCAGCGCCGATGGTCATGTCAGTCCCGCAAAAGTCGTTGTCAATGCTACCAACAATGCCAACAATGTTGAGATGCTCGTGCTTCGTGTGCTGCTCGGGTGTAATGAGTTCTGTTGTAAAGAAAGAAAACCATTGGATGGGTCATGCCCTTTCCCGAACACCATCGTTGACGCCTAGTGACGAGGTTATTACGTAGACGGACCAACGAGGAGCTCGCTCACCGATCACGATAAGAATTAGAGATGGGAACTTCCAAGACAACTCACGTTTATCCACTAGCGAAGACAGGAGACTGTTCCACTCAACTCGGAACTGGTTAGCACCGGTTAGTGAGCCGTCACCGCCAATGACAACGAGATTGTGGATGCCGTTTTTGACGAGGTTCAAGGCGGCTTTCTCGCGACCGGCCTTCTCACGGAATTCCATGCAACGTGCTGACCCTATCACCGTGCCTCCCTGTGTGGTGAAATGGCAAAAAACGTTGCGATTGATGGTCAGAAGCAGAGAAAGAAGGTGTAGCTTGGGGGCAAATTATTAACATAAACACCTGATCAGCCCTCCAGACTAGACGAGTGTCCCAATCAAAATAGTTAATGGCCAAGCCACGAGTGAGTCATTTGGAGACTAAACTTTTCCATTAACTAGAGTTTGTCGGTAAAGAAAGTCGGTGTTGTACAAAGAACTAGCATTATTCATTTAACCGTAAGTTGGAATGACGTTCGTGATGAAAACCCCATTGCGATAGAGAAGATGTTGTCAAGAGCGACCTGAAAACGAGTAGGTTTGGATTACAGACAAAGAACGCAGCTGGGTGATTTTTGCGGTTAATTCGATAAAGAACGTGTTTCAAGTCCTTGCTTCATGACCCAACACATTTAGTTAAAGTTGCTTTTCACATCAAATCAGACAAACACTAGGCATGATTTGCTGCCTCAAACAGCACACTACCGTTTGCCCAGTTAACAAGTGAATGTACCTCAGGTGTTGTTGAGACGACACGCACCAACAAAAAACACCTCCAGCAACTGCTTCGTACTGAAAACGATAATGACTAACCTCGCCGGTAATCTAGTGCGCTACTAATGACAGAATTTGGGAGAATCAGCCGCCAATTCACACAGGCACAGAGCATTTTTGTTAATTTTAACAACAAGGGGATGTTGGCATGCATGGTTTATAATTAATATAACAGTGGCGTAATGATTCTCAAATCTTTTGCACAAGTTAAAAGCGCTTTGCCCATGTGCACACAATGCCGCTAAGACCGTCATTGGCTTTTTTGAATTTGCCAGGATGCATCAGAGCGCAAACAATTCATTCCTGCAACACACGTCTTGTTGGAGTAGACGCTGCCATTACCTACATTTACAATGTAACAACTGCAGTTCAGATGTACCCGTCAATACATCAACCTGTGGTAAGGTTGTGTGCAAGACATTTAAGGATAGAATTAGGGTTAAGAACTGTAGATATTTTATAAAAATTTACGAATCAATTGGTGAGTACAGCACCATTGGCGACTCAAAGTGCGTCTGAGCACTGGCCACGCATTTCGGAATGTCAACAAAATCTAGTGAACTGCGCAAATCATTCTTAGTCGCTGTACGACTTCACATGTACCATTGGGACAGATTTTATTTTAAGCTGTTCAATCACTGTTAATTATTTTAATATATTTGTGAAAACTCCAGCCACTTATAAACAGACAAACCATGTAAGAATGTTAAAATTGGTTGTTAAGAAGAAAGCGGTTGAGTTGTAAATAACAACATGTTAATATGCTGTGAAAGAAGAGAAACAGTTAAAATTTCTAAATGTTGGTTAATTTGCCGACATGTTATCACCGAAAATGGGGCTAGCTTTAATAGCAGTAGGAATGTAGCCTAAATAACACATCAGTAACCAATGGCATCATCACAGAGATTCAGTTTTGTCAAGATTCGACAAGGAATAAATCGGAACTCACCAGCTGCACAATTCCAGAGACATCAGCCCACGATGCTTCTACAATGTTGTCTTTGCCATCAACGAGACCCTGGTAACCCTCTTTAATAAAGAAAACTCGACAACCGCAGTAAAGACCCATTCGGACAACCGCACGGATGGCAGAGTTCATGCCTTGGGCATCACCTCCACTGCTAAGCACACCAATCGCTTTCCCCGAGAACTGGCCCTTTGCCACGTACTTACCCTCCATTCCTGGAAACGCGACGGTTGAGCGTCGATCGAATCTAGTAGTAAGGCATTGGGTACATTACAAACAGGTGATACAATGTTTTAGAATTCAATCACGACAGGAAAGCGGAATCGTTAGACACCAAGCGCACACACTGATGGGTATTAGAGGTGTAGAGTTGCAAATATAAGTCCCTGTGAAAAGCGGCTAGAGATAGTCGCAGTCAAAGATGTTGGCTAAATGAACTAGGAATGCTGCTGTGTGAATCGACAAAACATGTGCTAGGGAGAAAGGGAAAGCATTCAAGGTTTTTGTGACCCATGACGCAAACATCTTCCATACTGTATGCATGCAAAAACGTTCTATTATGTCACACACAAAAAAGAAGCAAGCCTTTAGAAAAAAAAGGCACAAAAAAGCTGCTAATTAATGCACACAGAAGCAAGGCGAAAGAAAGCAAAGTAGAAGTGCGTGCATTCGCTGTAAGCTAGATTATGTACTTACAAGCGTGACGTCTGGCCATCTGCGTCATTACTAAAAGACGAGCAAGGTTTCAAGTGAAAATGTCATGACAAAAGTCAATTTTTACACCACCTGTGATGATAAAGTGCATATTACTGACGTACCTTTTATTTGCCTCCGCAATCGAGTGAAAAACTGAAATAAAAAAATTTGACTTTTTTACTTAGGGTAATCATTATACCTATGCAACATGCGCACTCAAAGCAAATATTCCCATTAACTGTGCAAGCTATCCAGTAAGCATGAAATAAGTTTTAAAACCAAAAAAGAAAAGAAACAATATAAAACAGCATTGATTTGTTAAAATCTACTCTGAACACTATACGAACAATCTACAACTAGCTAAGTACTCAAACCAAAGCATCGGAAGCATTGAGGAGCTTCTCGGTTATAAAGTCGTTAACGTAGTCCATGTAAATTAAGCCCTGGGATATACTTTACTGCAATTTATGTACAAAACTGAACATTTGTCCGTTAAACATTACTCACCATGTTTTTGGAACTCGGACACCATAGCGACGAAAGCCCAAGAAAGAAATTTAGATGCGCCTCAGCCCCAATAAATGTCGCGCCTAAGTGACGATCACGTACTAGAGGACAATCACTAGTATAATTTATAATAGAGAATTCAAACAAAACAAATAATTTATAACTACAAGAAATATAGACAGCATGTCAATAATAGTCTTAAAATTCTAAATTAAAAGATTTTTTCTCTGTTATTCTGCACTAAATAAAATCATTATTAGATAAATTAAATATTTTGATATTTTGGGAAACCAGAATTCAAGGAAATGAAATTTACGCGGTAGGACTTGTACAAAATCTATATTTAGCCTTGTCTATTTCTTCTTATTTAATTTCTTGAATAACAAAGATGATTTTTATATTTATGAGAGTTGGACTAAGATTTATATTCTAGAATGTTTACGCGACAGTACTTATCGAAGAATATTCCCAAATAGTCTTTATGCTGCTTGTTCCTTAGACAGTGTGCTTGATTATGCAGTTTGCATATTTAGGCTACATATGAGAACGCATTTAGGTCAGTACTGGCTATACAGAGAGCCATTTACTTCCCTCAGCGACATAAGTACAATTTGTGCGTTCGAGCCAATTGCTTTTTTTTGATCCCAACAAATATATAAGATTACTAAAATTATTGTTGTCATGTTGTATTTTTGTCTCTCAACGAAGCATCTGGCAGTGCATACCCCAATGAGATTACCACTCCGAAGACGCGTTGCAAACTTCCTCATGCATTATCTTATAATTATATAGTGCATTTGCGACAGTTAGTAAAAAAAAGGTACAAAGGTAAAGGCCTGACATTAAACCTCAAAAATACCTGGACATATAATAGAAACGCTTAAATATATTTGAAGAATTTGTTATTTTCCAGTTACTTCTTTAACAGGCTTTCCAAACGTCAAGGCATTCTGGTACTAATAAATGGATTTTTTTCCGTTAATTGCATCTAAAGGGCCTATTTCAATGTGCTTACTATTTCTAAGTATTGTCGAAGCACTACACGTTAATAACAGTGATATTACTGACAATCTAAACGGTGAGTTATTCTAAGAATTGATTATGAACTCATGAAGGAAGATATGAAGTCACTGATTAATAATAGCAGAGGCCATGGATGTAGTTAATAAAAAAGAATAATGATGCGTGATAAAATTACTTCTAAACATGAAAATATGGTTAAGGCTGGAATCATGCCTAAAAGCAGAATTAAATTCTTTGGATTAGTGCTTCTAAAATTACTGAGCAAAGAAGGAATAGATATAACATACATAATTTTAAAACAGGAACATTTTTGCATCAATTGAATTCCACAAAACTGCAACTAATTGTTGAGTGCTTTTCGACTGAGCCATATGTATTGTAAGGATTACCAATCGTAAAATAGTTAGTGTCTAATCGTTTACTGAAATTACAAATATGCTTCCTTTCCAAGATGTAACATGCATATCACAAGCTTTTATGTGAAAGATCAGCAAAAACGTTTAAGTTTAATGCTATTTTTACTCGATGTAACTGTCCGGCTGCCTAGGATGTGAGAGGGTTTATCATTTCTACATGGTAACACAGCATGCAAACCTGAATTCAGTGTTTCGAACACTGTAAAATGTTTCATTTATTATAACAATGGATACAGATGTTGAAATTTTAACATTAATGTTCCTGTTAGAACCACTGAAAACCTGAAATTTTTATCATGAAATGAATTGTTCTCTTCATATTTTTAGCAAAAGTAATACAACAGTGTCACTAGGTCACTTTTAAATATAAAAAGCACAAGGCTTTGTCATGTGTGCACATCTATTCTGCAGTTGGTTACCGAAATGTTCCTTACGGTTCTGTTAACTGTCAACGTAGATTTGTTGAAATTCAGCGACTGTTTAAGCTCTAATGCTCTCCTCTTCACATGCGAAAACGTCAAAATTTTTTTTAACAATTTCAGGGCATATTGCTTTAGATAATATGCCCTCGATTACGGAATGCTGTTAAATCGTGAGCATAAAATTAACGCTCACGTTTCCCATTAAGTGGAATTTTTCATGTCCAGGTGACCACAGAAAAACCTACCTAAATGCAATAAACCCAAATGATAACCTATAAAGTATGTAATTTTCAGATATACGTTACGTACGCATTCGGAAGAGCCTGTCAGAATTTTTCCCTTGAATGTTTGAATGAGGTGCTATTGTGGGATAAAATTGCCGTCTGCTCAAAGTAAACTTAGTCTAGCTTGGTATGGAAGGTGAGACTCCGGATGGTGTGTGTCGGCAGCGCTCAGTGAGTCTTTCATCAACTATTATAAATTCTTATGATTTGTGACATTGAATGTAGATTAAGTTTCCGGGGTCTGTTGCAGTAAATATTCGAGATCTACGACCAAGAAGTCAGTCGTTCAATCTACATTTCATTGTTTTTGAAAATATTATTTAAGAGAGCTTATAAGTTAACTTATTGTGTGAGGGCATAATCTCTGAAAAAGGCATATGGGAACAGTTACGCTAGTTGGCTATATTCTACAAAAGTCAACTTCGGAACGCTGCCAGCAACTCGTTTTTGAAATGCTCGTAACCAAGTACATCTTTTTCGCTTGATGAAAAGCTGCTATATAGTTTTAATAGAGTAAAGTTTAATTTTTCTCAGAACTGCTATATCTGCCCTCATCATCGAAACCACTCTAGTTTTATGTTTCGTAACAACTTTCTAGTAAATGCCAATCATGCATATGATTTCGGTCATGACACAGAGTGCAACGTCTCATTAAGATAGCTAACCTTAAATATAAAACTATTTTGTCGTTGAAGACTTCCATCAGCGGTGATTGACTATCTGCAATATTTAGTGTAACTCAGTTTACCGAATGCATAGCTTTAAGTCGAATTTTTTTGGTTTTCCTGTTTCAAACTTTTTAGTTGCCTGTCCAAGAAGATTCACCAATCGGAAGTGGCGTTGGTCAGTCACCGTTCAAGCGGATTGGCGACTGTTCGTCTGCAGATGAAGCCATTGAAACACCTCTGGCGAGTGATCTTGAAATCGACCGTTGTCCTGCCGAGAAGATGCGCCCAGGAACGGACTACGTTCCTACATTTTTGGAGAGCTCTGTTCAGGGTCTCTCTCCGACCCTAACCAATTTCATCGTCCGAATCTTCATGTCTGTCAACATGATAGGCGGATTTCTGTTTATGATATATCTTGGACCCCTCGCTTTAGTTCTTCTAGTAAGTTGAAATGACTTTAATTTGCTACAGTTGTACATGCAAAAGGATCACTTTCAAATTGTAATCCTATTTTGCAATGTTAATTGGTTACATTATCCATTCAGAGTGATAGGTCAATCTTTTTTAAACGTCAATTGCTCAATTTTGCTTGAGGGAATCTGGCCAGTGATCCTTGTATTCTACAAATGTAGACGTTGCTTCTCTAAGTTGGTTTGCTTGGCTTGCATATTACTTCCTTTTGCAAAACAATCTCTCTTTTTCGTGTTCGAGGCAATGAAATACAGAAAATTTGATGCGGCGTGTGCTAGAGTTGCTGTCATGGTGTTTTCGCACCTCCCGCCCTTCATCTAAGAAGCTTCTGTGACTTAATTTTAACCGAGAGCATCGTGGCAAGAGGAATAGGGGCCTGTTTTCTTTCTTCGCATCCTAAGTGCTTGTCACAAACATTGATTTTGGGGGCTTAGCTATCTGCTGCTTAAAAAAAACGTGTTCCTATACCATATTTATTAATACCCATATAGTCGAGAGTCTAGAAATTTGTCCACGCAAAATACGATTCGCTCAATGTACGCGATCCCCATTCCACATTGATGCGTGTATATGTGACTTGCCATTAACCAGATTTATATGGTGTAGGGGTAAAAAATTGATTTTTTTTAAGCCACTGCTAGTCGGGAGCCTAGGTTCTCGATAGATATCTGAATCCCGGCTAATTAGTCAATCGAGAATGGTTGCTATTCTAGGTTCTTGGTTTGCAATTGGCGTGCTTTAAGGAGCTAATCAACATCGGTCATCTCGTTTATCGAATACACAACCTCCCGTGGTTCCGAACCCTCTCGTGGATGTTCCTCTTCACGTCGAATTACTTCTTCTTCGGCGAAAGCCTCATCGGTCGTTTTCGCATCCTTCTCGCGAAAGAGGTAAGAAGCCGCGTGCGAATACATTTTAAAGGCATTCTCACTACTTGTACTCGCCGTGCGTTGCAAGCGCTCGTGTCAAATCACCCGGTGTAGTTATAGCAATCTCTTAATGCTTTACTTGTTTACTCCCAGGATGCTTTCTGTGGGTTTTCGATACCACCACTTAGTTAAAAATACTTTTCTTTGAAACTGCAGCAACAAATTTAAACCTCTTTTAAAGTGCAAAAGGGAAAATTGATTAGAAAGATGTACTTTAAAGGACCAACAACTTCCGCTTACCAAGTTTGCTAATGTAACGTTGTACTAGACACGCCATTGGCTAATTCCACTGTTTCGCGCTAATTTGAATTTTACAAGGCCAGGGGTAGCGACCCCTCGCGGTATTCGAGGGATTACTGCATTCTAGTGAACCCCTGCATTAACGTCCAGTTGTAGGTAGGAGTGACGCTAGATGCGGTTTTTTGTAAAGAAGAGTAATTTATTATCACACGACCACGTCGGGAAGGGGGGTGGGGCGTTGGACAGTCTGCGTAGGCAACGATGACGCGACCATGCCACCCCAAGGAGTTGCTTGAAGTCAGGTTACGGTTGGAACTCAGCCGCTCAATTGCGGTCATCAATGCGCCCTGCAACCAGCTCGTGCACAAATTCACAACATACGGCATGACGCGTCTTCTCGAGTGTGTTATTTCACCGAGCCGATAGCACTGTCATACGTGAGCCCCTGTGTGTGTGTGTGTGTGGATACGGCACAATTACTTGCTGCATAGTTCCCGTGGCTTGCCAAATTCGATTTCGGCAGTCGTTGGTTTCTTTGCGATCCGACAGAAGTGCCAATCAAGCCGAGATTTGCGAATTAGCCGGGCACGACTTCTACCTCCAGCAGGTTTGGGCGTGGCTCGCAGTTCCAATTGGTTCATGCGTCTATCGTTAGCATGTCTACTGGCAGATCGTGGCTAGTGACGGCTGCCCCCCCTTAATGCTGTGTTGGTTTCTGCCTTTTTTAAGGACTTTCTCGCCCCCTTGGTGGTGCATCACCGATTCATCTCGTTCACTCTCTACTGCGGTTGCATTGTCGCCTTCGTTCTGAGCCTCGTTCGACGGCATTATCTAAAGCAGTTTACACTGGTAAGTTGCGGCCACACAGCTCCCTTCCGTGTACCTCGTGTGTCAACGTTTTCCGTCGTAGCCCTGTTAGTGCCAATCTCTGTCACCTAACATTTCGGCTAAGGTCTATTTAACCCCCCCCCCCGTAAGCCTAGTTTCGAACTGAGTCATTCTGAAATGTCATTGTTCAATAGGAAGGGTGTTGAGGTGATGCAGAGGTTTCCCGTGGGCCTGTGCAGGCACCAATGACCACGTTTCTCCCAAGAATGTACTTTTCGATTTATCGCAAATCGTCGAAAACAGACACGGCGAATTCCCCTTGCCCTGCCCTCTGCCCTAGTAACCATGACACCGCCATAGCTAAACTTTCCGTCAAACTCTCTTTTCTTGCTAAAATTTAGTTTGGGTGGACGCACGTCTCCCTCCTCATCATTGTCACCTCGTCGCACTTCATGATTCAAAGCATTTTCGACGGTCTCATCTGGTGAGTGTTCTTTTGCCTTAACGCCCAACTTCTCGTGGCGCCAAATGATCCTAATCTGCCGTCTGGGGGAATCAAGGATCAAACAGCTGAAAACAATTTGTTGTGGGCCCCAGCATGTGGTCTTGAACCACGCCGGGGCCACTGAATCAACCCTGGCCCGATTACGCTTTCCTGGTACCCGCGATGAAGAAAAAGAAGACCGGAGAGGACGTGGACACAACCGTTTACTTCAGAGGTCAACCACGTTGGTGTCGTTGTGTCGTGTGTGTGTGTGTGTGGGGTTTGCGCGTGTGTATTTATACCTCGGATGTGTGAGTCATACTTGCACCAACATCGAGACCTGCGTGTGAGGATAATCCAAGATGAGGGGGGGGGGGAGTTGAGGATCCGCGTGGCTGACGAAAAGGGGAACCCTGAGTGATCGGATTAGCGAGTGTGACAAGCACGATCCACAATAAATCCACCTCACACGATGTGGCCGATGTCGTCTCTCGAGTGTGTGTGTTGATGGCTGGTGATGAGTTAATCGAAAAGCCACAGGAGGCGGTGACCGCGGTGGTGTGATGCTCGCCTGTGTGTGAACCCGTGATGGGCTTTCACCTCGCGGCAAGCGGCGCCGCGTTTATACGATGCCCTGCCACACCCTGTCAGCTTGCACATTAAAATAAATCAAGCTTGATCGAACGGCGACGCACTACATGTACGGATCACCGGTCTACCTCAACGTCGTGTGTGATCAACGCGTGCTTCTAGCGCCTTGGTCACAAGCGGCAAAACGAATTTCGTTGCCCTGGTCACCTAATTTGTGCGTCTACCTCATTAATATGCATCCTCTATACCCCCTTCACGATGCCAACGTTGCGTACGTTGGCTTTCCACGTCTGGTGAATCACGAGCTAGCGCGTTTTTTGACAAGAGCACGTTTAAGTTCTAACGCCACGCGTAAGCGCATTCCAACTTAGCTCCAAACTAGCGTATCGGAACGGAAAAGCAAGCACGTCGAAGGTCTCGCCACGTGGTCTAGCACCTTGTGTTGGCCCGGTTGCGCGTCAAGAAGACTGGACGGTGGTAGCAGAGACACCTGTTTATGACCTAATTTGTACATCATTCTCAGCAACATGAGAAAAATAGGTAACAACGAACTTACTCTTGGAAATACTCTCCATTATGTTCTACGATCTTGTGCCGGCAATGTATGGATGCCGTCACGAAGCAAACTTGCGGGCTTCGAGGCAATAAAATTGTCGTCGTCTGGCGTTTTAGAAACTGTTTATCCACTGAGGCGTGCTGCCGCATTTACCGCAAAAAACGGTAGTTGTCGGTCGTGGGGCCAATTATGGTGAATACGCCGCGCGTGTGGGAGAACTTTCCATCCCAAGTTCAAGAGGGTCTTTTGAGTCGCAACGCGAGTCGGAGCGTTGTCATGGCGTGGCAGTATGACCCACCTGCTCCCTTGGTCAGTAAATGGCCTTTTCTGATCAGGCTCTTTGCTCGTTTGTCGACAGTAGCGTCCCGCAGTCATCGTCTGACGACCAGTTTCCGGGAATTCGTAAAAGACTACAGGACTTTGTAAGAGCACACCCTTCGTGTCTCCCCCCCTCCACCGCATACGCAGGTGAGCCTTGTTCAAGTGGATCTACCCAAGATTCTCCGTTTTACGCCTAGGATTCTCGCAAAAAAAACATGTTTTTCATCACCCCTCACAATTTCATACAATAAGGCCTTTTTTGTGGGTGGGCAGAAGTTGAAGACAGTGTTCGTACGTTGATGTGGGTTGCGTTCGGTCAACACATGTGGAGGAATCACTCTTGCGGGTTTTTTTAATTTTGCGCACTTGGTGTTGCAGACGCTTGGAAGTAGGGGTGTGGGTGACACCTGACTGAGCTGCTGCAGGCTCTTGTTGCGTTTGCGCTGAGTCTTCATCCAGTCGAGCTTGTAATTCCGCATCTTCAAACCTTCGAGGCTGCTGTGTGGGGCGCGGCTGGTCACTGAGATCGAAACCATCACTTCTAGAGCGTTTGTTCCAACAATCGCACCTTTCATTTGACAAACGTCAACACCATGGACACTGCAACTTGAGTTCAACGTGTTTTATAGGCATTTTGTCATTGTTGCTGGAATTGGCATAAACTGCAGTGCCATTGCATGTGGTGTCTGTGGGTAGCCATTGTAAGCTCTGCTGTTGTGTATCTGTCGTTCGGTGGTCCAGTACCTTGCGTCCGATCCTTTCAAACCAATAAGACCGATTTTCCAAATGTACTTTTAACCTCGAAGAAGACAGCTGTGCAAATTTAGGCAGACACCTAGTACCAGGAGATTTCCGATTGACTGACGGACATGCCAGTGTGTCGGGGAGTCCGAAGTCCGGGTCAGTGTGGACGTGAATCGAGACGATTCACCACCGAATGCTTGAGTGGTAGGCATTTCAGCGTTCCATTGACCCACCCTCCCCCTACTCTCCCTCACAACCCAGGTTCCTCGTGCCCGTTGCCATGGTGATCTCCAACGACATCTTCGCCTACGTCTTCGGCATGCTCATGGGCCGAACCCCGCTCATCAAGGTGTCGCCGAAGAAGACGTGGGAGGGCTTCATCGGCGGGGGCATCTCGTCGCTGCTCCTGGGCGTCGTCATCTCGTGGCTGATGATCGACAAGAAGCACTTCATCTGCCCCATTGAATACGACGACCGCGTCGGTGCCGTCTCCATGGACTGTGTGCCCGACGCGATCTTCATACCTCGAGCGTACAACGTCTCGCGTTGGTTGGTAGGCCTCCTCACCCATCACACACCTCGATTTACTTGTTTTGACCGAGCCGTAGTACTACTTAAATGCAAATAAGTAGACGCGTGTGCCCACAGTGGCCTCAGGGCTTTGCATTGTCTCTTGTGTGTAGTTCTTCCTGCCGATGAAGCAGGTGTCCTGGTACCCGTACTACTTCCACTGCATCATGATAGGCGCCTTCATCTCCATCGTCGGCCCGTTCGGCGGCTTCTTTGCCAGCGGCTTCAAACGCGCCTTCAAGATCAAGGACTTTGGCGACGTAATTCCCGGCCACGGTGGGATCCTCGATCGTTTCGACTGCCAGATCCTTGTCGGGTGGTTCGTCCTCTTCTATTATAATTCCTTTGTCAAGTGAGCCATTACTACTTACTGATATGAGTAATATGCGGCTGTCTTTGTTGATTTGCTGGAGATTGTTGTGCTGCGAGTCGACCGACGCGGTTCCCGTTTTTGCTAGATTAGCGGAGGTCATTCCCAAGCCCTTTCCCACACAAACCGGATACATAGATAGCCACATATTCAAAATTTGGCGATTGGAGACCAAATCACCGACCGGCTACCGCACGTTTGCAATTGTAGCATTCCATCGGCAAGGTGAACAAGATCCCTGCCACGGAACAGGCCTCCAACATCAGTGGAACCCTATTGGGTGACTTCTTCTAAAGGCGTTCGTTACACGAGAGGATTAGGCGTTAGCGTGAACCCGAGAACAGTGAGAGAATCGGTTGATCGATCTGTCCAATCTCTGCTTAATTTCTTGCTGCCAGGGTCTTGTGCGCGAGCGTGTGTTGTAGAACTTTGGTTTCCGATGAATTGATTTCACTAGATTTGAATAACTGCTGCAAAATTCAAGTAGGGTCTTTTACTCGTTCGGAGGGTCGGGTCACGACGAAGTTGTTTGGGTGGTTAAGGGATTTTGCCTGTAAGTTGGAATAGTTGGACCGTCGGCTGCTTGGAAGGCGGATAAGGGACTGTGAGGCTGCTTTTCACAAAATGGTGTGCCAATTAAACGGAAATCGCTTTCCAGCGACGCGTCGTGTGGGTGCAGGTCGTGTCTGTCGACGGTAGACGCTGCCATTGTCTTGCTTTTTTTGGGGTTCTTAACGCTCGGAAGGTACTCCTGGAGGTTTCGTGGACCTTGAAGCTTGAGAAGGAGACGGCGACCTCTGTTGTGAGCCGTGTTTATTCACACCCCTTGATCCGGTCACTCCGTCCTCCGACTCAGGGTTCCCCTTTTTGCAGCATGTCGCCAGCCGCGCGTATCCTCAACTCCCCCCTCAATCCCACGAATAGTTATCTTGGATTATCCTCACGCCTAGGTGTCGATGTTAGCGCATGTATGACTCACACATCCGAGGTATAAATACACACGCGCAAACCCCACACACACACACACACACACAACGACACCAATGTGGTTGAGCTCTGAAGTAAACGGTTGTGTCCACGTCCTCTCCGGTCTTTTTCTTCGTCGCGAGTATCAGACAAGCGTAATCGGGCCGGGGTTAATTTAGTGGCCCCGGCGTGGTTCAAGACCACGTGCTGGGGTCCACAACACCTCTTTCGATCAACTGTGATTGCGCTAATAGCTGATTCCATCCACCCTAGATGCCCGCTTTCCATCTGAAGAGACCACAAGAGTCCGTTGTGATCCGTGAATACGTTTCGTCCTGTACCCGGAGTTCCCCGTTCAACCCCTTTTTTCTACTTTCAGACCAATGACTCCAAGTTACCTCCTCCAGCAGGTCTTCGTCCTGCCCCAACTGGAGCAGCTGGGTGTGTTGAACCTCTTCCTGGACGGCCTTCTTCGACGCGGTCACGTGCCACGTGACCTTGCGGAGCCTCTCATCCAGTTTGGCGAGAGCATCAAACAGCAGACCGCGGAGGTGCCTTGAGGTGGCACGCAGAGCCCATCGAACCGTCTGAGACCCCACATCTCCCCCTCCCCCCAAACCCCGTGCATTGTGATCTTTGTCCCAGTTTATGGCTTCGCCGTGTCCAAGTCCCCCCTTGAATTGCTGTTGTTCCTTTCGTCCGTCTTTAATAAAAATTATGCTCACTTAATCGGGTGACTCACGCCGTGTGCAAATCAACCTGGAACGCGATCGCGTAGGGTCGCGTTACTGCTCAATGAGTATCGACGGGTTTGTGGCGAACCGTCAGCGGACGCCTATTGGTGGAAGCCAGTTAGAATAGGTTTATCTAAAGCCGATTGGTTCCTGGTATTTGTCCTGAGCCTATCGTATGTCTTGTGACCACTGGCAAATCCCGCCTTAAGAGCAAACACTTGGGTTCGAGTAGTGCTGTTAGTACCAAACAATCGAGCTTGCGCGCATGCCAGACGAGCAGAATTTGCCCAAAATGTCGCTATTTGCTAGTGCGTGTAGATAAATGATTTTGATTGGCTGCTGGGTACTTGGGAGTACGAATTGCTCCTAGCCAGCCCTGTGAATAGGTAATATGGTGGGGGGAGCGATAGCCAATTACGTCTAGGCACTGTTGTAGATACGCAATTTGTGGGAGAGGACTAAAATTTATTATTACAATTACGGAACAAGGGGATGTTCGCGATTCAAGTGTCCTTTCGGCCGGCAGATGCTGCCACTTCCAATCTCCATTCTCGCTGCCACCTTCTGAGTTCCTGAACTTCTTCCAGCCGTCTCACCTTAAAAGAATGAAAATTTATTTGACGCACATGGTTGAGCGCTGTGGTGATGCACGCGAGCACTCAAAAACATGCTCTACCTTCGTCCACTGACCGAACAAGTCAGTGTAGCGCCCTTGTCCCAATAATTCGTGTTTTTGAGAAATCTAACCAACGAGAGAATCGATGCTATCGGCTTAGAGCATTTTACGGGAGTTGTGAAATTAATATTACATGCTAGCAATCAATAGTCAGTGGATTTCAAAATCTCTACACCGGGTTAATTTCGGTGTACGGTTCCATGATTTTTAGAGTGTCCTCATAAATTTGATTTCAATTAATTTTTGACCTTATCAAATTGCAACAACAATTTTTAAGTGTTACGGCGTAAACACAGGTGTTTAGTGCGTGTAACTTAGGTCGCGGCACGCAAGTAAGAGCCAGTCGAGTACCTGGATCATTCCCCACCGTGTGTGTTGGGTGAAACACCTCAGATTCTTTCCGTAAAAGCACATACGAACGTACGAAGTAGTGGACTATAGCCTCAGTTTGGATGAACTCGGAAGCGGTCACCATAGTAGCACTTTATCGCAATCTACGGCACGTGCGATGCAGTCGTGCCTTGTCACTATAAATATCTTGCAGTTTTGCTTAGCACACAACTTTGAAGCCGGCTCAAGTGCTTTCATGTGACATGCCAAGCGTTTACACCAATTTTCTACGAGCTAAAAGAATACGTCAGGCATTCCATTTAGTTGTGGAAGCATCAGTCACCTTCGATCTGTCATGAACGTCTAGTCCTGTGGCAGCAGCTCAAAACACAAAACGCCCAACTAACAGCGTGATCTCAGCTTCATGAAATTTAGCTTTCAACGTGATTTGTGCTAATTCATCATGCTTCAGCTATGCTAGTTTGAAAATCCTCTTTATAATCGTCACGCGAGAACATTTCACGTCGAAATAGCATGCTGTTTGAAGTTGTAATGTGACTACCCATGAGTTACCAACTCCGTGTAGGACCTAGAATTACCGTGTTACAACTCGACCCTTATCACATTTGTCAAGTCATCGTTCATTTATGCGTTGTTTTAATTTCAGGTTTTGATGAGCGCCACTTACAACCTGACCCCTGCATAGGTTTTGAACACATTTACGGCAAAATGTTTTCTAATTGTTTGGAAAAAATGTGTATTCGTTGTTGAACGTGCCAAGATCATTTGGCGAGTGTTTAATCGTGAGCCTCAAAATTCGCGTTCCCACGAGACTGACGCATAGATTAGTCCCAAACTGGTGACTATTGTGTGATGTAAATTTCTTCCAAATCAAGCGACGCTCCAATTTTGAAATGTGTACGAAACAGGTTATGCTATGCAGAAAAACAAGCATTTACTCTTTCGGCACTATCGCGCACAGTTGCATGGCACTGACGGCTTTGGTTTGGTAAACATCGGCCGCACAAGGTCGAAAAGAACGGACTTGGAAGAACATCTGGTGAGAAGCCTGCAGGCATGTTTTGAAGTCAACAAACGGCATCGTTAACTTAGAAAAAAACAACAAGTTGTTTACCTCAGCTGCTGACTTCCTTTACGTAAATAAACACGCTCTTAAGTTAAATTTAGCTTTGAACGACGTCTGTCAGGAACTGAATGAAGGAAAAGGACATGCACGACCCGTGTCATTGGTTAAACCGAAATTACCGCCTAGTCTATTGATTAGTAATGCTGTAATGCACTCCGTTTTGCATAAACAAATTGTGGGTGTGTTTTAATCTACCAAATATCCGCGCCAGTGTTTTTGAATGACGGTGGCAGCCTCTGCAAATGACAAGTCCCAGCTAAGTGGATGGCTTCGTCTAGGATGCGTCTTCCAGTGATCTGCGACCCATGGAATGTCGCCAAGGGAGTGAATTTTTTCTACGCGTTTTTCGATCTCCCGCTTGGCTGGATTGGTTCGGTAGCACTCGAGAGTTATATAATCCAGGGCGTTAAAGGCAGAGTGATGTTTCTGAAAAATAAGTGATTGGTGAGTGTAAAGAACAGCTTGCTTATTGTTAGCCCCGCCCCCATTAGTAGGAATATCCATTGGCAAACACAGGAGAACGTTTGTTTAATTAACAAGGATTGCACGCACCAACTACATTAATCCAACTAATGTTTCTCCCTTACACGCAACCCCTCTCTGAGTTGGAGCCAACAGGAGTTCTTAATTTTCCGTTTTGCATTGATGACTCGGTAAAAGCAAAAACAGCACGTGCTTTGAGGACATGAACAGTGGACTAAGGCAGTGTTGTCCAGGATACAATGAAATAAAAGAAAATCAGAACATGTAGACACTGCAAACCTCCACATATATTACTTCTAGATGATGGCCTTAATTAGACTATTAAAGTTAGCAGAATCAACATTAATTTCGCAATTTCGCGCAACAGCTATTTGCGAATCTCACCTCGGAAAAAGGACGGGTGGTCACAGAATACCAAATCAGACATTCACGATAATAATTACAAAGAATGCAGAAAAGACACGTGTAGATTGACGGTACGGCTTTGAACCTACGGTTTACGGTTGCTAGATCTGGAGGTAGCGAATTACAATGTTATCATTTAATAAATTATAGGAAAACTTTATGGTCTCATTTTGTAGGAGACTTGCAAGTGAAATTAAAAAATTTTAACGGTCGTCTGCTGAAATGTGTACGCTTGTTTACATACAGATTTAGGTATGTCTTTCAATACAATAATTTGTGACAGCAAAAGACGTGGGTATAAATTTGCGACCCACTTAACACACCTAACAGAAGTGACAGTAGAAACTATCACAGCTAATAAATAGTAGCAAGCAACAAAGAGATATGTTGTGGATAAGAAAATAGCAGTAGCAAGGGGAGCCAAAGCTCAAAGAACCTGTGATGCTTGACCTTTTGAGTATCACCAAAGTAAACATTCCAAACAGTGTTATATTTCTTACAAGAAGAATATCCTTGGATAATATTTGTTCTACCAGGCCATGCAGTATTGGTTGAAGTGTTGGAAGGATGCGTGACTTGAAGTATCCTACTGGGGTGTCCGGGTCGACTGATGGATCACTGAATCCCATAATGTATCATACCTGAATCATTAGTAGGCGTGATGACACTTTCGAAGGTAATGGGATCGTCCTTTTTTCGCACTATTTCCAGGAGCGTGTCCACAGGCAGAAACGCATCAATATCCATTTAGAAAACTGTAGCTTAGAGATTTCATTAAAATAATGAAAAGAGCGAAAGTAAAAAGCGGATTTGTATATCATTCGAAAAGCGACGATTCAGAGGCGTGATTAATAACTCAAACATCAAACTTGTTCGTGACTACACCACACACTAACAAGTTAAGTGGTAACAGGGGATATTTTGCAAGCACATTTAGAAGCTATGCTCTAGACCTCATAATCTTAAGACGAAGATACTAGTATCAATCGAAAATAAAACAAAGGTTAGTTTTACAAAACACGTTACAAATGCTGACCACAAATTTCATGAAGGCTATTCATTGAGCTTGAGTGACACAGCAAATCGTTACCATGGATGGGGTGAAATAGTTCTAAACCGTGCAACAAAATCGTTCTGGTGTACAGATTTTGAAATTTATTACTTGGTCAAACATTTAATGTGTGATCCAGCATGATGACATACGTTAACATCAAGTTTTACTTAATATTAAAGTGAAATTATATTTGCATTATAGAATAGAACATATTTAGACAACCACACCTGTGATGAAAATTTAGTTCCCACTTTTAGAAGTGCTAAAATAAATGACGAAAAAAATTACTTTTTTAATTTGAAAAATTAGGCTTGTTAAAATTTCCTAAAGGCTAGTTTTTCGAAAAGATTAAAGTCGTCTCGAAAACATTTTATTCGAAAGTACTCAGTAATGACCTAGATTTTGATCTACCAAAACAACATTTAAATTATAACAATCTACAGATACTAAAATTTAATTGTTACTATTCAGATATATTTAACTATAAAAATGGATTATAAGCATTTATAGTGGTTTTAAATCTAGGATAAAAGCCTGAACTAAACGAAAATAGGCGTAAAATGAAACTACAGTCTGTCCAAAGTAGAAATAAATTTCATTATTCTTTCTGTGCTAGTAAATAACTGCAACTAAGCTTTGAACATTAAATACAGACAATAAACCTCTTAATGTAAGTCCACACACAACTGTGACGAAAAAAAGAGACTAATATACCCTATTACCTACTTGACATGAACTTCTATTCTAAACGGATTAAAGCTGCAATGCCTATCAATCGGAAATCATTATGTGTTTGATGAAGTTGGATCGTATTTATTTTTTGTCTTGACGTTTGTGACACTAATAATTCTTACTAAGAAGCAAGATTTGAGAGTTGGTTTTTCAAGGAACTCTGAGGTGATGCCTTGTACTAAGACCCATACCTTCGCATTAAGTATGGTCAGACAAAAATAACTATGCACTCTCTGTCATTCTTCCTATAAACTTAAACTTTTGTAGCTAATAAAGCCATATTGACTAATTTATACCATACTTGTGGATAGTCAACTAATTTATTGGTTTCACTTGTCCCTTTACGATATAACGGTACGAACCTCAAATACCTCTTGATATGCTATGCCCACCTCATTTGACTTTTGCGACTACATAGTCTAACTAGCATATCCTCACTGTTTGATAAATAAACACGCTCAGCAACACCTCACCTTTAGGCATGACCTGCATTGAAAACATGTGGCCGTTAGACACACTGAACCCTCAATAAACGATAGGAATCAATTTGGCCGCATTAACCGTACCGGACCCGAAAGTGTTGCGTTAAGCCTAGCAATATCTACACATGTCCTTTTGCAGCCGCCAAATCACCTTCTAACAATTCGCGCCAACATCGTCTTATCATCGATCAATTTTCTTTCGATCTAATCACGGACTTCAACGTTTCCCTCCTTGACACCGACATTCCGGTCCCCCGTACCGCCGATCATGCTGCTATGCTTCCACCCCCTCACTAAAAGGTGTGCCCTTCAGAGCAGGTGGCCACTGTCTCTTATTCACCTCCCACTTTGCTCATAACTATCTAGATTTACTTAACTCCCTAAGTCTGAACTGAAGAAGGAGAATTGGGTAATATTGTAGTTTCTTCGTTTAGGTCCTGTAATAGTCACAAGAATGTAATCGTTTGGATCTTAGACTCACGTTCTCACGCAGTTTAACTATTTTATTCGGGCCAAGGCTTAGAGGTAATGGCTTGCTCGTCACCAAAATCTCCATGACCTGCACTCAGGGTTAACACACTGGACGAGCAAAACCAACATTCCAGATTACGGCGTGTTTCTTCAATTGTTGGCCTCAAAGTTTTGTAGACAGTTCTTTCATAAAAATACTTAATAACATAAGGCATAGTATTCCTCCAACGCACACCATTCCTGCTTAGGCTTTGTTTTCTTGAGTTCTCCGGTAATCTCGACTCCCTTTCTGTGCATTCACTGAACGTTTTATGCCCCTGTTTGTATGTATGTCACTGCCGAATCCCACACTTCCACATCCAACCTACCTCAATCTTCTGAAATCTTATTTGCTACTTAATTTTGGTCGCGTATTCACTTAACAGCCAATAAATGCTAATTGAGTACTCGGATACACCTTGCAGATCACCCTAGAAATCAAATCTAAAACGTCATTAAAACGCAAATATCCTTATTTCTGTTAATGGAAAATTGACAGGACATCTGTCTTAGGTTGAAAGACATTTGCGTAGAGACATGAGAAGAAGTGTCACGCATCATCTGCCTGCCTTTGTTTATTCAAACAATTAATTTGTTCCGTCACATCTCATTGGTTCCTTATTCAACAGCCTGTTTGATGTTCTCTTGCCGGCAGGGCTACCGTCGACGGGTTTCTGCTTTTGCTTCATTCTAGCCGCAACATCGCGCTGATACTGGGCAACCGAACAGCACTCAGACGGCGGTTCAAAGTCGTCGTCGGAGCTAGCCGCCTCGCCGTCCTTCTTGTTCTTGTTGAACAGCCACAGCTCTGTCTGGTGAGCCTGTTGCTGGGCGCTGTCCATGCCCCCGTTGTCCTCGTGATACTTGTCCGGGGTTACCTGACACATTGGAAGGGGCTTCACGGTGTCTTCAAACAGAATCTCATGTTTGGCCTCAGACGCACTTTTCAGGTGAGACTCGAAATTTCCTCTGTTTTCACCCGCCATGCGACCGAAATTCGTGGTCCCAAATTACGCGAAGATATCGATCGAGCAGAAGGAAGGTCACGATTTTATCCAATCACGTGGCTGTCATGTTGTCATCTGGTCAAACAAGCAAAAAGCTGACTTTTCAACAATAGTTGTCATTTATGAGTATGAGGATCTGCTAAATTTAACCAGTTGTATTAAATTTCACACCAACGAAGGTAGCAAACCTATCTTAAGGAAGCCGTTATAAAGAATTATCATTACGTACTTATTTATAAGTATATTTGAAATATCAAAGCATTAACAGTGGAAAAGAGAGACGGAGAGAAAGGAAAATGAACGCGGGAAATTAGCACAGCCAGTGCCGGCGGCGGATCATTCCGCGATGCCTCGCAACTGCATTCCAATGCAGCATGCCACTGCCGTAGGCCAATGGGCTGGCGCCCCTTTCGGCGTTCTGATTGGTCGGACCGACGACCAGGCGTCCAATGACAACCTGGCCACTCTTCAAGCCACCAATCGTCGCAACCAGCGCGATCCCCACGCACACCTCGCCCGATTCCATGCCGCCTTCCAGTTTGAAGGCAACTTCGTCGGTGAGATGGAACTCGCACTGATTCAAAGCCACCTTCACTGCAGGTCTCGATTCCTGCGTTTCAAGCACCTGGTGGTTCGTCATGAGGCTAAATACCGCCACGATCTTTTCTGAAATCGTAACCAATGAAAACTTGATCGCAAAACGCAAGCAAACCGTTAAATATGGGGTTTTCTTCACAGTAAACAAGTAGGATAATTCACAGGTAGAGTGTAGAAAAGTGTGTTAACTTATAATGTACGTCTGCGGATGTGATCACACATACCTTTAAATACTCTGAGATATGTACAAGCACCAGAAGTGGTTTATTTGATGTCTATCGATTATTTTCAGCTATTATTTGCGCGTTATGTGTTATTTTCAGTGCCCCTGACTTGTTGTTTTACTGGGCTGGTTCGGATGTAAGGCGCCAATTCAAAGTTGTTTACGCAGTTGTCTGATTTTTGAGTTATTTTTCGAGTAATCAGTTTTGAAGCGTAGCCATTGCTGCTTTGCAGTTTAAACTGCCATCATGGGTGCCAAGAAAGAACCACTTCATTTTTGTTGGTGATGAGGCTAGGTTACGAGATTTTGATGAGGTTATGAATATAAGTGACTCATGAACACCAACCAATCACGTTGTTCACACGTGATTGGTCAACCTAGAGGTTGTTCTACAACTGGTGCGGAATCCAAACCCACGTATCTCTGCCTCTCTCCTATCGACCAGAGCACAAGTTTCGTAAACCCAAGTAATTTACCATAATTCTACTGTGACGCCACAAAAGGGCGCAGACATTTTGAATTAACCCTTGCTCAACCAATCCTCCCTCAATGGGCGTCTAAATGGCCTCCATAGTCGATTAGCAGCCAATCAGAGCCAAGGATGGATGAGAAGCACAGCATTCTTTATCCTACGACTTGGATGCTCTTCACTACATCTGCATTTTCTCACGCTTCTAAATCGTGGACTCACTTGTTCCCACGGGCAGAAAAAATGATGACAAATCGATCGGACGAAGCGTGAGCAGCCTGGTTGCCTGATTCCACTGCATCGCGAGATTGAGCAGGCCTTCGATTGGCTAAAGTAGGTGAAAAGGGCGACCCTAGAGTGTGCTTGTGTTAAAAAAAACGCACGTGATTTAGCAGACTGTCGCTTTGACGGATGAAGCAAACGTACCTTGGTGCCCACAGGAGTGAGTAGTTCAACTCGAGTCACGTAGTCCTCGTTGGGGCTGGAGAAGGAGGCGCTGTGGCTGCGGGAGTCGGAAGCTGCTTCCAAGGTCCGCAGGAAGACAGGCGAGCAGGGTATGGAGACGCGTCCAAGAGTGTCATTGCAGAACTTGCCTCCGAGTCCACGCAACAGGGGTCTACCGCGCTGTTTCAGTTCAAGATACAGCTCTAATTGGATCGGCGCACACTCCATCTCCGACGCTGACATCGACCGTCGGCGAGAAAGCATCGTCTGGGTTGTGGAACCTCCTTCAACATGGAAGCGCAGCAAAAGAGAGTTTGGACAAATAAATGCTAGCCACCGAGAAGATTACCAACTTGTTGACAGTGATTTCCCGTGATTTACTACCACGCCTATTCATTCACGTGGATGCCGACCACAAAGCACACTCACTGAGGAGTTAGTTAAACACTCTGGCATTAGTTGATCCATCAGCAAAGCCACAACAGCGTCCAGTTCATTCACTGTTTTTAACGATTACCCCTTAGCAGGGAGACTCAATACCAATTGCCTCTGACTGTCGTTTGTATCAAACACTAAAGCTATCACGACGACAAGCGGAGTGTGGTAAAGGGTTAGCACACACACCTCACAAGAGATCTAGAAGTCGATAATGACCAGAGTTTGGATTGAGTGTTTTAGTGACTGGTTACAGTTCAGTAAAGTCATTACAAAACTGGTACGCATGACCAACGACGGTGATGTACGTAACAATTTGACCCAAAATATTGTATTTGTTGTCGAGGAGGTTTGTGTAACTAATCGCGATACCTAACTGAAGGTGCATGAAGCCCAGAACGGATGACTGACTTTTAACAATCGTCATTTGTCCATGCATAGATTTGGCCGACTGCGAGGCACTGAATTTGATTAAATTTATGCTTATTTGGTTGGTTTCAACTGAGTGAAAATTTATCAAGCAAAAAGCATTATCATTTTTTTCGAAATCGGCAATTTGCAATTTCTGATCAATTTTCCCGATCGATTCCCGATCAAGCCTCAGAAGAGGTTTCAAACGCGTGAAACTTTGTTAGCCACAACGAATTGAAAGCGGAATTGAGTAGCGCGGCGTCCAAATCAGTCAGGGAAATATTTTAGTGGGTTTCAGCGATCGCGCGTGAGTGCGGATTATCGATCCCAATGACTCACCCCCATTTCACATTGGCTGCTGTTTTCTGTCACCGGTAAAGCACGCGTAATCAGCCTCACGCAAAAACCACATTTGGCTGGCCTAACGCTTATTAACGGTCGCGTGTCTTATCTCCCTTTTCGGGTTGTTACGGGCTGTTAACTAGGAGGGTGTGCGTTAGTGCAAGCACACTGCCACAACGCCTCTCTACTCCGACCACGTTTGTACGCAATTCTCCTTTAGAGGTGGCTGGTGCTGGTCTATTTCTAAAGACACACAATGTCGACAATATTCGCTTTTGTACATTAAACTAAAATTTACTCTCAACTATCCTTGTGAAACTAGGACCGATAACTGTAGCGACGTATAAGGGCGCAGACATATCGGACCACGCCGGCCTCAGCCAAAACCATGTCTCTTTGTGTTCCAATGGCATGCGAGGAAGATAAGCAGCCAACCAGAGAAGGACATGAATGAGGTGCAGTATATAATGGGCGGCGCAGCCAGTGTGGCGGACTCGGATGAATGGCGCCTGATATGTGGTTCTGGCTTGTGATTGGTCAATAAAGCCTGTTCCGTTGTACCAGTTTCCTTCATACCCGGGCCCGGTATTCTACATAACTTTTTTGTCCACACATGGTGTGATTTCACGTGGTTGCTATGGCAACAGAACTTTAAGGGCATGACCTTTTCGCAAGGTCACACAATTGCAACTTCGTTAATCCCTATTGGCCAGTCTGGTCAAGGTCACGCACTGCAACCATAAGCTTTCCCTCCTAAAAGAAAATTTGGCTGAAATAACATAAGCTGTCTGCAAGACGTTACGGAGAGGATTATCCTATTGGTTCTCTAGAATTTTAGTCTACATGACGTCAAACATTGGTTAATAGTTGGACTGATGTGAAAGCCAGAAACAATATATTGAATGCGCCAATCACACGATGGGCAGATCGTATGTGTACATCATCAGCATTCACAAGGTCACCTGGCATACAGTTATCGACAGTACATACCTTTCGATCGAATGAGTCTAGACGAAGACTTGGGGAGGGGCAGTTCTAGCGTCTGGTTGAACTGCGCGGAGCGACAAGCGGTGACGTTGGACGTTTTGACCCTCTCTCGGCTGTTAAGACCACCAAACGATCTCCTGAAGCCGCCTGGTAGCTTCGACGAGGAGTCCAGTGACTTCACTGAGCCTGAACTCTGCGCAGTGCTCAAGACTACAAAAATGAATTTGAAAGTTTCGATCAAGTGAGGCCGTCTTTATCAAATTACCGTGCATTACGTGGTACTTGGGTCTCTGACTAAGGCCGGAAAAGCACCTGCGTCCCTGACATCGTATACGTGGCCAGTACAAAACTGCATTCATTTGAAATAGATTCAGGTCATTCAAAATTAGCGCCGGGAGTTTGGCCAAAACTGCGTGTCAAGACTAGAGACTTTTGCACAGCCAATAGGATGTAGGAGGGAGTCAAGATGAACACGACTCAACACGAATCGCTACTTGTTTTATGCGGCTAGATGACAAGGTGCACAAGCGAGTGTAGACGGTCGTGTCCGTGTTACTACTCGGAGTATTTCAGCAGTATCACGTTAACTATGCGTGTCTGCGGCTTACTTGCTGACTGGAGCCTGGCCTTGATGAAGAAGGTTTCAGGTCCAAAATACGTCGACGTGGCAGCATTGGGTCTTGGCAGGATGCATCCAGCCTCGTAGATGTGAACGAGAAGAGAAACGGGATCTCCGTTTGCTTCCAAACGCCGAAGACTCAGTGCCAAAATCACGTAACCGGAGGCCGGTTCTTGGGAGTTCAGAATTTCATCGGGTATCTAAACAAAAGACGCGTTTGTGTGTAGAGGCACGTCCGAACTGGTTTACTTCTAATCTGATTAATTCTTGTCACTCATCTTCACCTCTCATTGGTCCGTGTTCTCAAATACTCTGTAAACAGGCCCTTCATATCACATCGTTCCTTCTGGGTGAATATTAGTGTCGCCTTCTTACCACTTTAGTTGCAACCCAAATTTTATTTTTTACAAGCACCCTTAATTGTACAATCTAATGCGGAACGCGGTTAGGTCTCAAAGTGATTGGTTCCTTACTTTGTATCTGATTGGTGCTCTGATCGCCTGGTCAAGGTCGTTTGTGAGGATTGTCGCGTCGGTGGTGTCAACAAAAGTCACCGCATTTTTCTGAATCGATGCGTCCCCCTTGTCTTCTCCTGGTTTTTCCTCGCAGGCAGGGTGAACATCCTCCGTGCTAGCACGTGAAATCTATGAATCAGCATGGAGATTCTTTATTTTTGGGTCAAATCCTCAAATTAATTATTCAAACTTCACTACAACCTACTTAAACATCTTATAGTAGTATATGTTCACTAGGATTTTGTAAATTTGACAGTGAATGGTATTGCTCGCGGTTAAAGAAAATTGAATATGAAAATTGTTATGGTATGTATCAGCGTATAAAAAGTAAATAGAATCAACAGTTATTTCATGTAATACAAAAAGACAATAAAATTCAAATTATCTACGTTCAGAGGTAATGGAGACAATGTAGTAGGTATTCAACAAAATTTACTCATCTTACGTGGATCGTATCTGCCATCTCGACTTGAACTGCAACGGATGAAATTCCGATCTGCTCTGTACTGTCCTTTTGTCGTGCGGATTCTTCACTCTCACATTCCTACGATTCAAAATCATCGGTTAATTTGAAGCTAAAACATGATTGTGCAAATGCGCGCGAAATTCAAAAAGGCGGAAATGACGATGGCACTGGCAAAAATAAGATCACCTTGAACTTCTCACCAATTAGCTTGACCAATCATCGTACTGAGCTGTCATTTGGGTGTCCACAGTTGCCAATAATTAGACCACAGGTTTAATTATATCGAACCGTAAAACACCGTTTGGGTAAAATCGCATGCCTTTGTGAATTCATGAGTGTTTGCTCAAGGTATTGATTAACTGTAGCGCCTAAAATTCAAGGCCACCTGCTTGATTAAACGATCGATGTTCGCACGCAACACAAGCTAGATTCCCATTGGCCACAATTTAATAGCTCATTAACAAGGTTATTGATTTTTTACTCTGATTCTGTTTTACTAAACATTAGGTGATTTTGAATTACGTTAAACCACTAGAATAGTTACCGCTTGTGCTCAGGCTTCAAAACAAGTGGTTCTCTGTGTTTAAATTGTTGTCTAATTACACACGATAATGATCAACCGTGGTCATGGATGACCTTCAACCGCTAAACAGGCCTTCAGAAACCACTTTACCTGACCCCCAAAAGTAGAAGATTTATCTGGTTTGTAGTAGGTCAGATAAGGGCAATTTTATATTCCAAGCCATTTCAATTTTGTTCCTGACGGAAGCCATTTGGATCTCGAAATGGACCCAGCCAATCCCCATTCCAGGCGTGCTTAGTAACCAATAAGAAGACTAGAATGGGCAAGAAGAGCGCAAATAACAAAAGCACAGACAAGATCGACTTCTAATTTCCTAAACATGTTCTGGTAAAGGTTTGAAAGTAGCATTTTGCACAAAGTCCCCCCCCCTAAACTATAGCAAAAATCAAATTTTTTTTAAACTTACTTGGTGACTTGAACCTTCAGTTTTGAGTAACTTTGATTGGTCTCCCTGAGGCTTCGTGGATTCAACTTTCTGTCGAGAGACGAATGGATATTTTACAAATTCGTCGTCGTACGTACTAAGAAAGTAATCGATTGTTTCCTCTCGGTTATTCGCATTGACTAGTTTACATTTTGACACAGAAAGACAGATGCGTCTCTGCCTGTATCTCCTGTGTAAAAGGTCGCGTTTTCGAAGAATTTGAATTACACAGAATACCACCAAGAAGGTGCCAATGGCTAGAATCGGTCCAAGCCACACAAGCACTAATTTAGCCAATGAGGTGTCCGGTGAAGTCAGAGCGACCGTTGGACAGGCGTTTGCAGGCGCCATGCATGTCTTTGTGCCGGCACCACGACCGAACAGCGATTATCGATTGGCTGATGCTGACCACTGAGTCCAAATCGATGGTTATTGCGAGGGCGCGCTAAACGCATTTAAAACCACCACGTGGTCGTTTGGCAAATTTGTGGAATTCGTAGGATTAAAATCCTCATATCTGCCTTTATCCACGCATATTCAACTGGACTCAGACTTCACAAATTAGTAAATTCAAAAATAAATAAATAGTTAATTCCTGAAGTTGCAGATTTAAAAAGAAGGTTTTTTGAGTAATTAGTCAACTCTGGATCCACTGTTGTAATGGCTAAAAAAGGTTGCTTTTAACAACCACCACGTGCTTCCAGCCCCAAGTGTACTTCCAGATATTCAGTTGGAAGAGTTGTGGAAGCATAGAAATTTGTTTAAACTAGCGTATTTTTAAGCACTTTCATCGTCCAAAAAAATTAACTTACATCTGCCAACGGAACTTGAACGATGGCGAATTCAGGCAGCACACAGGTGTCATTGATGCATTGATCCCAATCAAAAAGCACATCTTCCTCCTCACTATCCAACAACGCTTGCTGCTTCTGAGAAAATATTGCGTCAAAATTCAACAACGAGTCCTCGCTTATGCAAAATGTCTCCTTTGGTTGGCCAACGATCTGGTTTGAATTCGGCTCAGGTGCATAGATCTTGACCTTGGTTTTCTGCCTTTTCTGACAAGTTAAACAAATTACTGAGACGGCGATCAGGAGAACCACAAGTAGTCCTGAGAGGGCCACAGCAACGGGGACGAGGGATATCCCAACGCCCTTAAACAAATTGCAATGATGACAGATGTCATCGCTGGGCGGTAAGGCATTTTTAGCCGTGGTGTTCACGAGAGAGGTCATCTTCTTACTGCTGGTGCTTGGAAAGAGTAGAATATTTCATTGCGTCGTAGCCAAGTGCAACCTAATCGCCGATCGTGACATGTGTAAGTGCAAAGGACGCCACGTGAATACTACTGTAGTGGGTTTGGCATAGTTCGATCGACTCGATTAGAGTCGGAAAATAGTTTATCGAAAGACCCAAAAAACCTACGAATTACGTGATATTTTGTGTTTTTTATTCTCGCATTCTTACGCAATGCCTCGGAGTTGGGAGAAAAGATATGTAACTCGTAGCAAATTGTTGGGGGGCGATCCCGCTGAATGAGGTGCGCTCAAATGGCTAGCTCCAAATCTATCATTAGTTTTGAGAATTCAAACAGGCCTCTCTTGCATCAATCGATGATTGTCATTTTTTCGAAATTCATTCAGGATCCTGTGCTTACGGAAGTTTTGTTCATGAACGCTATTATTACTAGCAATGTGTTTTAAGGATAGCTGTGAAAGTTATGTTGGGCTTTGGTTTATTTTCTATTTAAGGAATACACAAAAAAATTAATCCACATTTGTACATCATGTGAAATCAAACAGATTAGAATGACTATTGGGAATTAAAGTTTGCAAGGACTGTTTCTCATTTAACTGCTTTTGATCAATATGTTTTGTCAATAAAACCTTCATATTTTATAACGAAACCTTTTCAATCGCAAAATTAAACTGTTGTGGGCCCCAGAATATGGTCTTGAACCACGCCGGGGCCACTGAATTAACCCTGACCCGATTACACTACCCTGAAAACCGCGATGAAGAAAAGGATCAAAGAGGACGTGGACACAAGCGTTTACTGCAAAGGTCAACCACGTTGGTGACATTGTGTTATGGGTTGCAATTGCGCGTGTGTATTTATGCCTCGGAGGTGTAAGTCATACACGCGCTAACATCGAAACCCATGTTTGACGATAATCCAAGATAAATATCCGTGTGAATGAGAGAGTAGCTCAGTATCCGCACGGCTGGTGAAATGATGCGAAAAGGGGAACCCTGTGTCGGAGGTGGAGCGACCGGATTAAGGAATGTGAAAAAAAAACGAATTACAAAAATCCAATAGAATGTTAGGGTTTGAAGTTACTGCACTTATGATATTAAAGTATATAGATATGTTAATAATTAGGTTGGTACTTTGCTAGTGCTTTAAAAAGGAAAATTTTGAATAAAAGAGAAACAAGTGGTATTAGTTATGAAATTATGCGCACAATTGAAATGAAAATAAAGTGATTGCATAAAATTTTATATCATATAAATTTTTTGCATCAATATAAGCTTATAACAGTTTAATACGAAAAAAGTTACATTAAATGTGAATATTTTAATCCTAAGAAAAGGATGATGAAAAAAAGCAATTATTCATCAGTCAGACTTCATTTTTATAATGTTTAAAAACCGTAAGCTTGTTTGACGAGCAGTTGCTTCTGTAAGATATGAAAAGCTTACAAGGAATAAGACAAAAATTAGCCTGACTAAAAAACATTCGGATTAATTACTGCGATGACCAACTTAAATTAGAAATGACTTTAAAATCGGATTAAAAAACAACATTTGAACAAGCATGCAAAGTGAAAAAAAGATGCAGCGAACAAATTGTG